>PVJX010003062.1:0-115179 GCA_004027295.1 Dolichotis patagonum
AGAGAGAGAGAGAGAGAGAGAGAGAGAGAGAGAGAGAGAGAGATGCTTAAGTAAGCATCACTCCCAACTGTGGGACAGACTGATTGCTGTCTTCAGCATCAAGCTCAGCTCTAATTCCAGTGACAGTTTTAGTGAAGAATGGAAGTGGAATTTGATCCCAGCGAAGTCTGACTTCCCTATGCATGGCTGTTCCATTTCCTCAGAGGAGGTGATATAAATAGTACCACAGAATGGGCAATTGCAGTTAACAATTGTGAATATCAATATTTCTAGACAGAAAGGTCTAGAAAGGTGCCTTAGACTACTGTATGTGTTGCCCTTTTTATCACTCACAACCCAGACATGCATATGAGGTGAGCCCTCTTCTTATGATCATTTTTTATGTGAAAGTATTGATTATCATGATTATCAACTTGATTGGATTAAGAGACACCTAGGAGATTATTAAAGCATACTTCTGGGTGTGTCTTCAGGGGTGTTTCCAGAGATGATTGGCATGTAGGCCAACACATACAGTGAGGAAATATCCACACCTGATTGTGGGTAGCATCATCCAATAGGCTGAGGACCTAGATGGAAGAAGAACAGGAAGCAGGAGGAAGTCATCCTGTACTTACAAGCTCAGTACTGACTGTCTCTTTGATGCTGTGATTATCTATTGATATCAGACTATAGCGTCTTCAGCCTTTCACTGCAGATTCATGCCAGGGACTCTTCAGGGAACCTCCACATCTTCAGATTCAGATTGGCAACGCATCCTTAATCCCTCTTGTTCTAAGGCTTCTAGTTTCTTGGACTGAGCGGTTACTTAAACCTCTGGCTCCTCCGTGTGCAGACAACCTATAATGTCCCTTTATTCTATTCCTCTGGAGAACCATAATCTATGCAATTAGTAAGTAGTGGACTTTGGCTTTACTACAGACACTCTGTTTCCTTAGAAGACACCTGTCTTCCAAGACCCCTAAGGACCTGAGACCATGGAACAACTCCGGATCTCTAGGAAAATATACTGTTGTTTGTCATTTTCAATATGCAACCCAAATATAACTAACTTGTTCTCAACATCTCAGCAGGCTCAAAGTAAAATTTTCATTATCTCTACCACCTTCACTAAAATCTTCCTCCAAGTTCCTAAACTTGACCATGTCAATGGGAATCTATGTTCCCTAATGCTCAGCCTATGTCCACTTGGCATTTAGCTAGAAGGATGACTCTGCATATGTGGTCTGGCCTGACCATTAGATTCTGTTTGGATCAATCCATGACTTTCTGTCTTTGGGGAAATTTTTATCTAGGTTTTAGCAATGATTTCCTTTCATTTTTCTGACCTTTGTTTTAGCCTCTTCTCCAGATTTTTGAGTAGTAGAATGGAATTTGGAATGAAACAGGATTTCTGTATCTGCTGCTGACATCTGTCAGTGGCTTCCTATGGGCCTAGGATAAATAAACATGGACAGACTCTGGGCCTGAACCCTTCCTGGTGTAGCCTCTGTTTATGTTTCTGATCTCTTTTCTTAACACACCTCCCTCCATCATATCCTTACATACATCTCCTCCAGGAATATGGTTTGCTTCTAAGACCCCACAACATCTGAAACAAGTCCTCTCGGTTTTTGTTGCATGATGTTTCCTGAAACCTCTTCTCTCCTCCTGCCAGACTAGTATTTTGGAGAAAAAAGATGATGTTGTGCACTGCTACATCCTGAGAACCTAGCACCTTGCCCAGGACATACTGGGCCTTCATTAAATATGTGATGAATGATTGAGATTTTAATTTCCACTGCAAGGTCTCCTAAAAATGACCTCCTATGCGTTGCCTCAGTAATCTATTAAATATGGATAGTGGTGCTGCTGCAAATTAGGGCATGTGTGTGTCTGGCTGACTCAGAGTAGTAAGGAAGCATCTAGGAAAAACCTTCCTCAGCCCTTTGCTGCATTGCCTCCTGATCTGTAATTTTCCAGAATCAGCTTCCTTTTTCCTCCAAATGGCCTGTAGAGGTCAGAAAAGGGCCTTGGTTTCCAATCACCAACTGTCCTCTGCCTCCATTAGCATTCACCCCGGGTGTGTATAATTAAGCAAGCCTAGGCTGGGCACATAGGAACGGAAATGCATTGACTTTAATAAAACAGAGTGTAAAACAACTTTAGATTGACTCCAGCCTTGTTTATTCTTGCACACTTGTAATGCTGCTTTGGTATAGTCCCTGTCAAAGACAGCATTGTCCTGGGAGCTGAAGCTTGTCCCTTCATTGCTACTGCAGCCAGACCAAGGAGGCGAGGGGCACCCGCTTGCTGCTCCTGACTTACAGCAGAAAATAAAGTAAAAACATGTATTAAAAAAAAAAAAGCAACACATTAAAGAGCATATGGGCACCGTGAGAAGAGCTCCTACTGACGTCCTAGTCTTTCTGTAAGTGCTTTCAGAGTCAAGAAATAAAATAAGTAAATAATAAAAATGGAGCAGACACTGGTGAAACTTAAGAAATGATTATTTGGTTCACAGGTTGCTGGCTAATACATAGAAAGAGAATTATAGCAGGACTGTCCAAGGTTTAGGATCTAGTTCTGTCGCTTTAATGAATGACTTTGGTGTGACCCTTCCCTTCTGAGTCTCAGTTTCTCCATTTAGGAGGGAGAGCTTGGGTATGATGAAATGTAAGTCACTTATATTTCCTGTAGCCATCGCACTGCACTGGACAGCCCTCCCCAAATGCCACAGGCCCAGGCTGGCCAGGCTGGTGAAGAGGCAGCATGAGGTGGCTATACTGGCGCTCTGTCTCTGCAGGGACTGAGGCCAGGTCAGCACAATGATCGTTTCAGAGCCGAGAGCCATGCCGTTGACACTCGGCCAATGCCCAGCAGAAGAAAAGCTTCCGAAATCAGGGCTAAAAATAAATGATAAAATGAAGTGACAACATAAACAGGAAGCCTAAGGAGAGGGGGATGAATTGAGTCAGCAAACTTGGGGATGGAGTGGAGAAGACTGTAATTTATTTTCATCTGCATTTATAGATGGGTGCTGGACTCAAGAACTGAAGGCAGTACAATGGGAGTTTGCTGCTGTCCTGGGAGAGGAGAGGAGGGAGGTGAGGCTACTCACCCTCCGTGGCTCACTTCCTCTGCACTGTGCGGTTGCCCCTTCCTCTTTGCTGACTCTTTGTTGGTTGTTCAAAGAGAGAGCTCTTACACAGTCCTGCTCCTGTCCCTGGCCTCCTCTGGGGCCTGTGCCAGCTGCCCTCATCGACCCTGTGTCTTAGCATTTGGGGCCCAGCTTCCTTTCTATCTCTTTGCACAAGCTGAGGATTTTGATCCAAAGCCGTTCAGATCTGGCTCCTTGGGACAGGATGTGTACAAGAGGGTCAGGGAAAGGGAGCTCACAGTCATTAAACACGTGTAATTCTCTCCCCAGTGCGCACTGTCAGGCAGTGTGCAGGAGACAGGCATCAGGTAGCAACTGCAAGATAAAGAAAGGTAGAAATCACCTTACAAACCCTGCTCAGCCTCTTCAAGGTGTCCTAATTTCCAAAAGTGAAAATCCAAACCAGATCGAGTCTGCTTAACAAGGCAGTTTCCAGAGTGTTGTGCTATGCAAATATGAACATTGTTGGGGTAAGGGAGGAATTACTGTTCTGCTATCTTTAGGCAATCCGAGAATTTAGTGTGCACACTGGCAGAAGAGGAGAAGGAAGGAGAGAAAGGAGCAGCTCCTCGTATGACTGGAGATCTGACATCAAGGAGCAAAGGGCATCTGAGAAATTTCAAGTTCTAAAAAAGTGGCAGTTATTATTTAATTTTGTTTACTGGTCGTTGGATTCTCATCTCATTCTAGCTCCATCCCCTGAAACTTTCAGTAAAAATGTAGTACCTCGGCTGAGGAGGTAGCTCAGGATTGGAGCTTTTGCTAAGTACACATGAGGCCCTGGATCTCCATGCATGAAAATGAAATAAGATAAAAAGATTTTAAAATGAACTACTACCTCCAAATGGCAGGGTGATAGTAGTATTTTTAATAAATGGAACATGAGGTTGTTTATTTTGGATAAAAATATAAAGAGAGGCAATTGAAGATAACTTAGCTGAAGCAAAAAATATTTGAAAGATTTCTTTCTAGAAGAGTTTCATTTTATTTGAACATTTTAAGAAAATGTTGATACTAATAAAGGAATTTACCATGAGCACTTTCTATCAAACCCTCCTTGGATTAAGTGTTTTTTTATTCTCTAAACTCTTGTTTGGTAAGTCACTGTTACCATCCACATTTTATAGATGAGGAAAAAGTATCTGAGAACTATTCAGGAGATGGGTGCAAAGCAAGTGGCTGGGAAAGAGGCCAAGTTAGGATCTGTACCGAGTGTGTCTGCTTTTCCCACTTTTTCATACTGTAAGTCTTCTGAAAAGGATGTGGTCCTTTAGAGGGATACAGAGTTCTCTTTGGTATATGTCTGTGTGTGCTTCTTGATGCAAACTTGCCTTCGGTTTTCTTCTTGAAACCCAGTTACAAATGAACCTGTAATTTTCAGCACCCGATTTTCAAGTTTAGTCAAAAACCGTCTTCCCCCATGTACCTATTAATCTTAAGTTTGCTCAGCCTTCCTTCCATATTTCTGAAGGAAAATGCTGAGTGACCTTTTGAAGAAATCTCCCAATGGGCTGAAGGTGGTACATGGTGATATGCATGGGGAATGCGAGAGGCACACTGTACACCCCTAAAAACAAATGTTCAGAACAATATTTTCAAAGATGAATGTCAAACAGAGGTTAAGTAAATATCACAGAAGAAAATGGCCCCTGACAAAATCCGAGTGGTTTGGGATAAGCAGAATTTCCCTTAGGACGCCTGCTGTGGATCGGAAATTATTTTTCCTAGGTGTCTATTTATCATGTCCCTGAGTGTGCTGAACAATCTCATGCGTTCCCCTGGTGACTATAATTCTGTCAGTGTCCTGTTTTGCAGCTGCCCTGTCACAGGGATGAGAGGAATTCATTGCACCCTTACACCCAGAGATCTGTAAGGAGACACATTGTTGCTTAGTTTCAACTGGTACTCAATTTACTTGATGAGGCTGCGATTTCTTATTTCAAAGTCTTAAAATCACTACCTTTCTATTTTGCTTAACTTCTGCTTAAAAATCAGTGCTCTCAGTGAGTCAGCCATTTGAAAAAGCCGCTCAGCAAAGAGAAACAGGAAAAATAGAACTTGCCTCAAAACTTCTCTACGTACCTTCTTTCCATGAAGTTCACCATGAGGAATTATTATTCCAGAAATACAGCTCATCTGAGTCCTGCTTCTCTTTCTCTGAATCTATTTCTTCTCCCTTTGGGTGTTTAATTGTTGTTTGCTCATTTGTTTGCTTCTCTTGTGAAGTGACTATAAGATGACAGGATCAGAGACATTTGACATTACAAAGAAAAAGATACGGGAAAACCGATTGATGTCAACATTCAAACCCTCGGGAACTGTCAGTAATATGCTGTCCATTTCCTGTTTTCATTTCTCTCTCCATACGTCTCTTTTCTTCTCTACCTTCCTCCTCCCATTCTGTCTACCTCCACTCTCTCTCACTCCTAAATATTCTGTATGAATGAAAAAAGGTGGAATCTTTAAGGAAACTAAGTTGGTGCTCATTGGAAGACCAAAGATTTTGTGAGAGGAAGATTACAAATGGAAGTGGTAGTAGTAAGCCTGCTCATGGTGCGTTACAACTGGTGTCATAAAGCCTTGAACCAGACAGTACGGGAAGATGTTATAGCCAGATGTCTGCGGGCCAGGAGGCACCTTGGGTGGCACAAGGTGAGAGGGCAGGCGGATCTGCCCCCAGGCCTCAGGAGTGAAGGATAACCCCATGGGCTATATCAGTTGCACGTACCCTTGCTTTATACTGATGCAAAACAAATTAACATTTAGCATCATAAAGCAAAACCCACTTATTTGCTTGAAGTTCAGTTAGTGAGAAGCACAGATGACCTCTCTGTTCAAAGTGCTTCAAAACTGAAATGAAAATATCTACCTGCTTGACTTCACTTTTGGAATTTCAGGGTGGGAAACTACTTCCAAGCTCAGGAGAGCTCTTAACTGAATTCTGTTCCTTGTGGGTGTAGGACTGAGCTCCTAGGTCACCTGAAGACTGTGCTCAGCAACTAACGATTGCCCACATTCCTTGGCATCTCAAAGCCAGTAGCATCCTGCTGAAGCACTTCTCCCCAGAATCTCTGACTCAGTCTTCTGTGAGCAGGGAAAATGCTCTGTTTTAATGGGGTGGTAAGGTTAGGTTAGACCCAAACTGATTGTCTCTCTTCTGTCATAAAACATGGCTTCATCAGAGAGTGAAATCACAGCAGAAGGATGTGCAGCCCAAGTGATCGGATCTATACTGAAAAAAAGTAATAATTAACTGGTGTCTGCCCCACAGGGCCTATTTGAAATCTTCCTGTGTTTTTCTCAGGGGGAAACTCAGTTCTCTCTCTCTCTCTCTCTCTCTCTCTCTCTCTCTCTCTCTTTTCATTTTGCAATCTTCTATAGCTTGGGTGAAATTATATTAATTTAAGCAGGAGATAAAAATACACCCTTGAAGAGGTTACTAATTTACAATCAGAAAAATAGCAAAAAAGTCTAATAAATATGAAATCAAGTTTATTTCAATGCTATTATCTTGTACTGTTGTAATATCATTAATAATAATATCAATAAAAGAAATCCACCAATGAAACCACAGTGAGAAATATAGTTCAAAAACATAACCTAAAGCAAAAATCTAGAAATAAAAAAGCAACTAAATAGTAGGCAAAAACCTGACAACAATTAATAACTGTAGTTATAAGTTCAAGTGTTTTATATTACATCACTGAATGACACAATATCAAGCATGATCAAAAAGGGAATCTAAAACTATCTTTCATTCACTGCCCAAAACTATGTGAAAAGATTTTGCAATGAAACAATCTAGGTGGAAAAGAGGAAATGAGAAAAGAGTTTTACAGAGCAAGTACTGAAGAAAGAATTAAAATGCAAAATCTGAGGTCCAGAATAAATGACAGAGATAGAAGGAAGGGATGGTGTAGAGACCCGTGAGAAACATTAATCAGTTTATTATCAAAGCTGCTGTAAAAGGCCTTCAGCAGGAGGACGCTTTCAGTCTGACTGGGGAAGCACATTAAAAGAAAAAAGAGGAAACAAGAAATGCAAAAAGTCCTTGACCCGGTAGTGCCAGAGGGGAGCCAGAAGCAGAGCCTCTGAGATCAAGTTGAGGCCTGCAAACACCGGGCTACGGACTTGTCCCTGGTTCCTGCCCTCCCACATACACCAGGGAACTTTGAGAACATGATGGATAGTAGAAGGGCTAAATAGATCTGTTGAATTAAGTGGATTTAGGACAAATTAAAGTGAATTGGAAAGACAGTCTCCTTCAGTTGTCCACTTGATGCATTAGTTTGACATTCGGGGTGCAGCCTACCCTGCCTGCTCTTTTAGACTGTCTGCAAAATCTCAGGGTCTGGAGCCTGCTTGTCAGCCTGAGCTGCCTCTTCACCATCTCCAAGGGTTTGTGCAGGCCTTCCATGCCTCACATTTTCTTGGCCTTCTTTCCTCCCTTTAAAGAGCAATTTGAATCTCAAATTTTTCCTGATCTGAGTGTCTTCTACAACTCCTACTATCTATTTTCCATCTTAAAGCACTTATTATGCAATTAATATCCATTCACACTCATTAATTGGCCATTTATCCCTTTTATTGTGATTTGGTAGCTCACACGTGTCCATTGTATCCCTGCAAGTTCACTATTTACTCCCTGAAAGGAGGGTTATTTTTATATTTTTTATAATATTATAATATTTTTATAATATTATTCAATATTTTGCACCTACTAAATTCAGCATGTTTACCCATATTGTTATCTCACAAAATGCTCCCTACTGAACTTCATGCGAAGTATTACATTTGTCATTGTACAGACATTGTCTAGAGAAGATAAAAGAAATCTACCTTTATACATGTAATAAGTAGCGAAACCAATGCTTGGCATCTTGTGTTAGACACAATCTTCTATGTTCTTTGAGGCTGTGTTGTCATTCTGTGCACTGTAGTCATCACTGCAGATTATAAACCAAAATAAAATGCTTGCGACACACACACATACAAAACAAACTCTTCAGTAAGCACGTTCCGATTATACTGCTCCATGGATGTACAGGTTTCATGTTGCGGTAGAATTTCCAAATTAAATTGAAGGCCTGGGTAGAATGTGTGTTCATATGAGCCCACACGCACACCACTCGCTCACATATGCACACTCATGCATGCTTTCACACCACAGTGGTTCGGCTAGTGAGAGCTGCACTGCTTCCTACCTGAAAAGATATTGCTATTCCGGTGGTGCAGGGAGTGGCCTTCACTGACAAGACACATGGAAATTTTAATCCCATTGAGGGGAGAAAAATGTGCATTTTCACAGGATGCTTCAAGGCTCAACTGTATTGCAAGGTTGCCCAGATTCTACTGATCAGGTGTACAGCTTGCATATGATGTTGAGGTAGGGTCCTGCTGGTTGTAACATCAGCTTTGAAGGGCTCTTTACTGAAAGGCTAAATGTCAATTCCTCTGTTAATCCTGATCCTGGAAAGTATAACAGGCAGACTGGTTGTTTAGGTTCTATACTTGGTCGTTATTCAGCACAGAGATGTATGACCGCTCTGAAATTATTAAGAAACCAAAGAGGCCCAGAAAGGCAGGCAACTGGTGAGAGGAAAACCAGACTCACAGTGTTCCTAGGTTACCCAGGCAACTTTACTACTTGGCACCAGATGCCCTCCATGTGCATGAGAGTCTATAGTGTGACTCTCAAATATCAGCCATTAAACAGTACCCGGGTGGCTTCCTAAATCATGGCTCATCCTGCTTCCGGAGGTTGATTCAGCAGCTGGTGATGAAGTCTGATATGTTTCCCTTATAGCAGGTGTCCTTGGTGACATTGATGTTCCTGGTTGAGGGGTCACACTTTGGGAATCACTATCCTAATCAGTATCATGTGTGATCATAGGCCACAGAAACATCGGATTCCTTTAAGAAGATGAATTATAACACCTATAATTAGGAATCAATCCTAAATACTTACTTCTAGTTCACTTGTAATATCCTCCCTCATACCCTCGAGAACGTAGAGAACTTTTCTGTATTATACAGTGCACGTTAATAGCTATCTGCTAAATAGGGTGAATTCCTAGAACTTTTTCTCTTGAAAATTGAACATCCAGGGACCATAAAAAATAGAAAAATTCTAAAGTAAGATGCAAGGAAAACATAAAATTCTGCTTCATCTTTCTCTCTTTCCTTCTATTTCTTTAAATTTCTGTCTTTTACTTTCCTATTCTTTTCCTCCTTGTTACTTTATTCCCTTTCCCTTATGTTTAGATCTATGTGCCTCTTGATTTCCCCCTTTCTCCTACCCGTGGAAAAGAAGTCAGTGCAGAAAGGTATGGTCCACATTGGCAATTCTCATCTCCAAGTTTGTTTCATCTTACATTATCCTCAGTACATAGATATTTTCTGAACAAAATGAATGCTATTATGGTGATCCTAAAATATGTTGGTTTTCAAGAT
Source organism: Dolichotis patagonum (assembly GCA_004027295.1). Lineage (NCBI taxonomy): Eukaryota > Metazoa > Chordata > Mammalia > Rodentia > Caviidae > Dolichotis > Dolichotis patagonum. Next base: position 9,593 of record PVJX010003062.1, read on the forward strand.
ACCTAAGAGTAGTATTGACTTCTTCTGAAGACTTCCCTGACCTCTACCATGTAAAATGCTCTTTGTAAAGGTCTCAGTATGAAGGGGCCACTACGGTGGCCATGATCTCATGACCATGGGTACATGGATCTGATCTCTGACCTGAAAGGAACTGGTCAATTCATAGGCATTTTTTAGACTTGTGAAGCAATTCACTGTGAAAGTTCTAACAGGAATGCCAAATAGTGCGTTGCGACTTTCCAAACCAATTGAAGAGTTTAAATTTGAGAAATATATGGAATCATTATGGAAAATCAGTCATAACAATAGAATTAGAGGCATAATTCTGCATGCTCATTAAAGAAATTTTCTGAAGGACTGGATGTTACAAGTCAACCACCCCCAGAATTTGCAGTTGAACTTTTAGAACTAGAGTACTGACTGAAACAAAACAGGTCACTAGAAAGCTTGATTTTATATTTTTACAATAAAATATTTGAGATAAACTTAGAATTTATGTCCCTTATATATCAAAGTAGATTGATTTACACATAATAAAGTTATTTTAGACACATTAGTAATTATGATAGTAGCAGTCACTGAAAAAATTTCATATGTTAATACACTAGACATAAAAATGTTGTAACTACCTGCCTAGCAAACACCTGCAGGGTAATTCCTCCTTGCAAAACTACTGGTAGAAGGACAAACTGAGGTGATAGTTGTGTATATTACATGACCTCAGTATTTCACTTTCATCATTAAACTAAACATGAGTCAGAGAGAGTAGATTCACAGTCTACTGTGTATATTTGTGTGTGTATATGTGTGTGGATGTGTAAATAGTAAACCTTAAGTTCATCCATCAATTGAAATTATTCAGGCAAAAATATTATATCTTTATTGAACATATACTGACAGTTTTCTTATCATTATTTCCTAAACATCCCAGTATAACAACTATTTACAATGTATTAGACATCATGAAGAAGTCAGATATGATCTAAAGTATATGAGGATTTGCATACAACATATGCATCTATTAAGACATTTTGAAAAGGAATTTGAGCATCTGCAGATTTTGGTGACAGAGAGGAGTTATAGAACTCATTCCTGGTGAGTACTGGGTCAATTACACACACACACACACACACACACACACACTCACACACACATATGCATACATACACTCATCTGTCAGTTCTACATTTAAATGTGTATGTTTTAAATTTAAATGTGTGTATAGTGGCTAATGAGGAAATATAAGTAAATAAAACAAAGAAGGAAAAGCTAATCAATCAGATCCCAGTAAAGGCCATTTATAGTAAGCATACTAAGATAATGATTTATGTAGCTCAAGGAATGGCTGTTCCCTGTTCAAAAGCCAAAGGCATTTGATACCATGGAGGATGATATTTAACTGAAGTTATAAAGACGTCAAACCACAGAATTGGCAGATCTACCATGTAGAGGAAAGAGTTAGAGTGGAGCAACAGCAGGAGGCAGCTCAGGGCAGAGGAATAAAAGGATGCAAAGACTGAGAACAAGGACTCTGGGGGTGTGGACCAGGAAGGACCTGGCTCCAGGGATGCTTTACTGTGGAAGATTTTCTGGGCCAGTCTGAGACCATCTGAAACCTGACAATGAACTCAGTTTTCTTTGAGGCTTAGTGATAGAAAACCCTTTGCATGAATGAGATTACAAAGCTGATCCAGAGGGGATTAGTTCTTTGAGTCCAGGGTGGGCTTGGGTCACCCCTGCAACTCTTTTCACTGTACTAGAACATGTTCCAAAGCTGTGACAAATGTGGAGGAAGATGGCAATGCGCTCTGTCACACACGTCTGCCTTCTCTTTTTTATTGTTTTGTGCATGTGCCTGTCATTTATATCATTCTCTTAATAGTATATAATGTACCCTTCTGCCTCTTCTAATTACTCTCCTAACTGCGTAATTTCTGGCAATCAGGTATTTAATTTGAATAATGAGTCAAAGTTTTCACTTGTATTTTGTGTGCTAATTTTTATATGAGAAGTTGCTAGATAGTTACTTAAGCTGTATCAGTGTATGATTTCTTCACAATTTACTCCAAGTCTACTCTCTCTTCTTTCCAATTCTACTATTCACTTATTTTATATCTATTGAAATTTTATGGACCTCTGTTTAGTCTCTTCATCTCAGGTTGTGAATTATCCTCTTAATATGACACTTTGATATGAACAGTGGCAGTAATAAAACTTGGTCTAGATGTTCTAGATTGGGAAGAACAAAGGTAGAGTCATCTTGCCAAGACATCTCCTTTGTGGTTTTAGACATGATTGCCAAGGAATTAAGTTATGCTGTTTTTTGTAGGTCTCTTGTTAATGCACAAGTTAGTCTACTTATGTATCACAATCCTAAAATCTTACCCTATTCCCCAGTTACCAACCCAGAGATTTGACAAGCCTCATCCATTTCCACCACTTTGGCTACATGACCAGGTAGGACCTTCTCTGTGGAGAGCATCTAGGTTATACCAGCATTCAGGTAAGTTGGTTTCAGTCTTTAAAATGCCATTACCATTGGGCCTAGCAATCTTTGGAGGAATCTCCAGAGAGTAAGCATGTTTCAGGTTTGAACATAACTGGTAAACTACCAATAATAGCCTTCATTATAGTGGATAGCATTGAACTCTGTCATATACCTGGAGTCTGAGAGGAGGTGTAATTAAAGTATATGGTAAATATTTAAATTAAAACTATTACAACAAAAGACACATTGCATTAATCTCTCTCAAAATATTGCTCCTCACGTCAAACTTCTCTTGTCCCATCATTCTTGCCATTTTTTGCAGTAGCTTTGGAAACCCTCTTTCGTGAGCAACTTTAGGAAATGTAATTTTTTAAAAAAGTGGTAATTGGTTCTGCTGAGTGCTTTCCAAAGAAGAGGCAGGCTGGTGAAAGCATTATGGTGTGTCCTCACCCACCTTATTCACTAGATAGGGAGCTTCCACAAAGTCAAATGACCATAAAAACTAGATTTTGAACTGATTCAGGACATTGAGGCAGCCAGGACAGCACAACTAAAGACATTCAGGGACGAGGGCTTCTAGAATTTCTTTAGAAAGTGGCAGGAACAAATGCATAAGTATGTTTGAAGCCAGAGGGAATATTTTACGGGGAAACACTGGCAATGTATCTTTACTCTACTGAATTTTTAAAATTAAAATATTCATCATAGGTTTGCATCACACTTTGTACATCACATTCACAGATATATGGAGCATGATCTCTGAAATTCAGAAACCAAAAAATTGTCTATCCCCAGGATCATTTATCAGTATCTTTAGTTTTACAGTCTTTCTATAACATGTTTGGGTAGGCAGAAATGTAAAGTAATTTGGTGCTTGTGAATTTCAGAAATCCATGTTTGAGCTTTCTTTTGCCATTTTCTCTTCTCGATCATGCTTGCTGGCCCAAGAAAACATAGCATAAATCTTGCTATTTGTCTTGCCCCAAGAGCTAATAAAAAGGCACAAATAAATGGCAAAGAGCAGTATAGTCAGTGGCCCACTCGTCCCCATGCCTTGGAACAGAACACACAGCCATGGACTAGGAGGGAGAAGAGGGCCCAGCTGAACTGCTGACAGTGTGACTGCAGGGAATTAACGCATCCCTGTAAACCTTTTTAAATTGAAAGTAGAACTTTGTCCTATGATCCACATAGGGAGGAACTAAGCAGACAAACGTGGCAGTTTATAGAACATCACCCTCTCAGGGCAATGGATCAGACTGCAAAGGGAAGAAAGGAAGACGGTTGGCAACAGCTAGTGAGGGAGGACTCCATGCTCCCAGTGGCAATGTAGCAAGAGGAGCCTCGTTACTCCGAGGCAATCATTTCACCTTGATCCCTGTGTTTAAATATTAAGCAAATATTAAGTAAATATTTCCTCTTTTTGTACGTAAGTCATCTCAAAAAAATAAATAATTATTTTTATGAAAACAAAAAGCACATTTGTGCATTGTATGCTAGCTGTCCATTTCAGGATATTAGGCATCTATGGGAAAAAAAAAAAAAAAAAAAACAGCAAAAGATTTGCCCAAGATGGTTTCACAAGTGTTTTCATAAGCAACAACATAAAAAAAATTGTTAAATTTTCTCATAAAAATATAGCAACAAATGATTACTGGTGTATTTTTGGTGCTCTTTTTGTTATATTGATTACCTCTGTACTAAGAAGAATTTTTCATTTGATCCATTCTGCCACTTAAAAGTGTGTCTCGGGGTTGAGGGGCTAGGACTTTGGGTAGAAACACCTTGAATTCTATTGGAACACATTTTCCTAGAGTTATTTGGTTCTTGAAAAAAGCCAGTATCATCATTTATAACCATAACCCTGAAGGCATCATGGTTGCCTAAATATAAAAACAAAATGAAATGTACAATTTACTGTTCCTAAATTGAGTACTTTAAAAAGTTGGGATAATTTAGAGGAAGACATGCAGTAAAAAAATGTGATGCTATCTAGCAGTATTTATTAAATGCCTATTTGTGGTTCTGTCTGGTATTCTAAAGGACAAGATAAGTGTAATTGTGGACTCAAAGAATTATAAAGCTGGAAGGAATTAAAAAGATATCTTATCTAGCTCATTCCTGTACTGATGGAGGAACTAAAGTTAAAAAGGATTAATTCCTGGGGTTAGTCAGCTAGCTAGAGACAGGGTCCAACCCAGGTTCCCTAATATCTAGCCTTAGGCTCCTCCAAATACCCTTCCCTTGAAGAGTTGTATTATATCAACTACTATAAGCATCCTATGGAAAATAAATGCCCTAGCATGTACAGAAACAATGAAATAATTTCTAAATGTTACATTACAACAAAACTAAACATTGTTTAGGCTCTGTGAATATCTTAGAAAGTGGAGAGGGAGTATTTATTCAGACATTACTGAAGGTATTTGATTAATACGGAGAGTCTAGATCTGTAGGTTTCTAAAATGGATTTCTATGGGTCCTACGTGAAAAGAATGCATGGGAATGATTTCCTTATCTTCTTGTTATGGGAATTTGCCCTGGAGTAGAGGCCAGAAAATTGTTAGGAAAAAGAACTGCTGAGAACAAATCAAATCACCAGTCTTTAGAGGAAAACAATCAATTAGGTCACATCTAGTCAGCCCCATGGGGCAAGGGCAGGATTGCTCCTTGTGGGTTGGTCCTGAGTGTTGTATTTTTTCCAAAATTGCTTCGCAATGACATCAACCACTGAACACTCCTCATTCTCCTGCTCGACTCTTTGCCATATAATAGCCCATTATGAAGGTTTTGCTGAAGGCAGAAATTAACCTTTTAAAGAAATTTCTTTCCATTAAGGCTAGTTATACAAATCCAGACTGATTTCTTTCTGATGAGAAGATTTTTTTAGTCAGCATTTGTATGCTTATAAAAATGTTCTGTGCTTGACTGTATATGAAAGCCTGCCTGATGGAAGCAGAATTGTTAGGCAGATATGGTCTCCATGGTGATTATTTAAGGCCAAGTTTAAATCAATCTTCTAAGAATTGAGGTTTAACTTGTGAACATGCTATTGAGTACACAATGATAGAATTATCAACAATATAGATTATCTTTAATTCTGACATTTGACACTATCCATAAATTAGTCTCTAATTGAACTTAAGACTATTCTCTGACCTTAACAGTCTCTCCTATCATGTTTGATCTGCCTGTTTTTCTGTATGTTTATTTTCTTTTACTCTGTCACTCACTGCATGTTTCATTCCTTTGAGTGGCTATGTGCCTCCATCATTAGTCCCTTCTTAATACATCTCTTCACAATCTTTAATGTCTTACACAACTGGTTTTATGCCTACTTCTTTCCTCTAGGAATTACTACAATGAGAAGAAGTTTTGTTTGGAGGTAAATCTTGGAAGAAATTTCTAAGTCTACCAAAAGCAATTCTAGGGCTTTAATTTTTCTTGAACTTCAATTTTTCCATACGAAGAGGAAACAAGTTGGACAAAGTCATCTCCAATATCCTTCATCAAAAGATCCTATGATGAAACTCAGTTATAGATACAAAGTAACACAGCTGTGTTAACAGTCGTCAGACTCGTTTGATAGACTATATTTTAATAGTGTTTTTTATCTATTAACTCTTCAAACTTGTGCTCAATGTTCAGAATTATAAGTAGAAGCTGTGAACTGGTGAGAAGGCTGGCTGGTGCAGGCTGAGAATTCTGTTCATCAAATGTTACCAGTGGCTAAGTTAGAGCATAAAATGATATATTCCTTATGGCATCTCTTAGTGTCCAGAAAATTGTTACAACAAGAAGAGTTTTAATGGTTTCTCAATGGCCAAGAATAAACACATGTTTAAGATCATCCATCTAGAACAATAGACCAGAGAGTGTGAATTGTCAGTCACTTCCCTGCGTGTGGCCTTGGGAAGAGAATGAAGAAGCTGATATTTACTCTGCTTTTAGGTGTCTTCTTTTTGCTTTTCTCTTCATAGTTAAACTGTAGATGCTTTATCATTTACTTTTTTTCTGGAAATTTCCTCTGAAGATGTGGTTGTTCTTTTGACAATTAAAACTACTTTTTACCCATGAGCCTTGCTATACGGATCAGACTTGCTGGGAGAAAACCATGAGTGGAGAAGAAGTAGAAGAAGAGTGAGTTCTAGACCTAGAGGCCACATTGCTAATGGGACAAAGTCTCCGACCACTGCCTTAGAGGTGAAGCTCCCTAGAGGCCGAGGTGAGCTGTGTGCATGGCCTCAGACTTTTCCACTGGTTCCCTCTTTAAAAACAAAAGCAAAAACAGAAGCAGAACTAAGATAGATCACAGACAGGTACAAATTTCCTACCACAAATGTGATCATTGTTCATATCTAAATTGCAGCAATAAACTCAGTTCTTAAAAAACAAAACAAAACAACAACAACAAAAATAAATTAAATAATAGAAAACATTGCCTACTAGGCCACCCCAAGCAGCTCAACACAGTGGTCTCTGGTTCGGAAATGTTTCTCTGTTTTCCATGGTCCACTTGCAGCCTGTTAAGGAAAGAGTTTATAGAATCATAAAGAGCCCATGTTCATGCTTAGTCAATGTCAAGTCTGACTCAAAATGAAATCTTGATCTTGTCATGCTGTGAGATTGCAGAGAGAACCACACCGAGGCTCGAGAGCAGGGCAACTTGAGGCGACAATTTTATGTGGATTTTAAAGGGCAGTTATGATTAGAAGTGTGACTGTAAAAATGGCATTTCAGCATTCCAAATGTATTCCCTCTGGTGACTCCCATGTCAAATTCACTTAGTTTACAAATATAAACAAAAGATTCCCAACAGCAGCTGTGGGGAGTTCAGCAAAAGTCTAAGATAAAACAACATTAAGCTCTGTCCTTTGCACCATCTGAAGTGCCCTGGCCACCAGCAGGGAAGGCAGTGGGAGCCAGCTGCACAGGCAGAGATGGTGGAGGATGGTACGGTGGGCAGGCTGCTCTGCTCGGCAGGCACAGCCCTGTGTCTGCTGACCCTGTCGCAGGTCTCTGCTGCGCCATTTAATTTGAAACATCTCAGCCACCATTCCTGGAGCCCACCCTTGCCATTGAAAGACAGTAATCAGAAAACAATAAACAGAGCAACTTGTGTGTGTGTGTACATTTGTGCACATACCCAGAAGACAAAGAAGGGGAGAGAAAACGAATAGGAGAGAGAGAGTTGAAAAAAGAACAAGAGAAAAAAATAAAGTGTGCAAAATGTGCCAAGCTAAGCATCTGGTTGTGGAAATGCTGGGCTTGCTATACTGTGGCAAATGAGCTGTTATCTTCTGTGTGCTACGGAACTCTCTGGTCCTCCTGACAAAGGAGTAAACTCCACACTGCACTAGATACAGCATGCACTTGCGTACCAGGGTGGGGAAAGGTCAGTAGGAAAACTGCAACTTTTATGTCAACATTGGAAGTATTACATGTCACACCTTGAAAATTTCCTGAGAACCCCATTTCTTCTACAGCATGGTCCCTGGACAAAAGGCAAGGCATGAATCTTCAGAACAAATGGCAAGAAGTAAGGCAGATAGACCTAAGAGAAGAAGAGTGAAGCCAAAGTGTTTCATTAGACAGAGATATGGCCAATAAAGTGGGCTGTCCACCTAGTGTGTCATTGCTGATAGTTCAGGGATGAAACAACATATCCAATCTGACACACGATTGCTCACAGTTAATCCTCATCAATTTGATTTCTAACTTCTCATTCTCTCTTACATCATGCGAAAGATTTGCAGCCTATGGAAATCTGTGGAGAAAGGTGTGGGAAGAGATGAGCTGTGAAGGTGTCTGCCTTCCTAATCAGAGAAAAAAAATGGTAGGACTGGGTCTTCCATAGTCTTCTGTCTTGTTCACAGTTATGACGGTGGGAGCTGTGACAGCTTCCTCTGACCAGAAGACAAAGACCGAAAATGGCAAAATCTTAGTATGTTTGAGCCACTTAAATAATAATAGTTACTGCCTACCTCTGTTCTTGGGAGAGAAAAACAAAATATTTTTTCTCCAAAGTTTCTGTTATAGAAAGCTCAACACATTTTTTTTATCTGATATAAAGACAGGGATAGGGATGATCCTTTCCCCGAAGAAGACTCAGCTGTTCTAAACCCCAAGGACAAGATTCTTAGCAAGATCAAGACTGACTCCAAGTCAATATCATTCATTATTGGGGTTGGGGAGAGCAAGGCATGATCCTTTGATGCATAAGACAGAGCTCACAGGATGGGTGGTCATCAAAATGGAAGCATCCAGAAAGCCTTTTGAATCTGACAGTCTAGTTTAGGGTATATAAAATGAAATTTGGGTGCTGGTAAAGGTTTACAGGCCCAAGGAGAAAAATTGAGCTCTTCATTTTTACTGGAGAATTGAGCTAAAGCAAACAAATATTTGTTTTCCCCAAGGACCTTGCAAAAGAGAAACTCCAGTGTTGTCTGCCTTTAAGAAGCCTTAACTGTGACTCATATTCCCTGTCTTGTCCCTCATGCCTCTGTGTTTCCGTTCTGCCATTGTTTCTGGCAGTATCTGATCTTGATATACCTGCTCTCCTTTGTACCCCTGCGGAGTTGATCTGCTTACTTACCTCACTGTGAGGTCCAACATGACATCTCCTGCAGATACCTCAGTTTATGAGGCTTTGGTCACAATTGCTTCCTCCATTCAAGTGCTCCTTTTCTGTATTCTCAGGAGCACTTGAATGGAAACTAGTATAGGCCTGGAAGGTAAAAGAAAGCCAGCAAAAGGTACTCATCATTTGGGCAGATTTCTAATGGCTACCAGAGAGAACAGAGTACAGAGTTTCTAATGGAGGATGACTTTAGATTTGTCTGTCTTTAAAACTTCTATTCTTTTTCAGATATATATGTATATATATATATTCTGAGCTCTTTAACTTACTAATCTGTAAAATGCAGGTAGCAATAATACAGACCGCATAGAGCTGTCATTTTAGCTGGATGATTCATCAAAGAATTTTGAATAATTCCCAACATGTAGTGAGTATTCAAGAAACCCAACCTATTGTAGTGATGAGCAGATGGTTGCTTTTATCAACGAGTACTCCATAATGTTTATGCTGGGCATCTGGAATACAGAGCTACTCACTAACAATTGTCCCTGACTTAAAGGATCTTATAATATATATAAGAGAAAATCAGTAGATAAGCCACATTTTCTGGTGTTATATGTTCTATGATTTGGATTTAAAAGTAAGTTGCTAAGTAACATGTACTCTCTTTGCAAAAGAATAGGAAATAGACAACACTAGAAGATACATTTAGGAAGCCCAAACTCTTTACTATGATAAGTCCTTTGATCAGTAAATGTCCTAATTATTTTTCCTTCCACAGGGACCAGATATTTATTCTTCTCCAGTTATATAACTGAGTATTCAACCTATTTGGTGCATTATATTGTCTGGTCATTGCAGAAAAAAAATACCACACAGGGAAGCTATAATATAATAAACTACTAACTGTAATAGTAGATTGTAGGAACTAAGGATTGGGTAATATGATATCTATAAAAAGAATGATGGAAACTATAGAAATAACTAATATTCAGACTCATCTTAGGCTCCCAGTTCACAGATCTTACTGAAAATGTGACCTCATGATATTTCCTGGAAGATTGTCTTCAAGTAAATCTGCTAAAAAGGAGATATCTTACTGAAAGTACTCTAGTACAAAATGTTCAGAGTGGATGTTGGGCAAGTTTCTAGAGGCTGGGAGCTGCTGCCACCTTGACCTGATGCAAAAGAAGCTGCCTATAATTCAACAGCGTGTTCAGGTAGCACACCAAGAGCAGGCCGTGAAATCCTGTTTCTCTCGGAATCTCTCTCCAGTGCCTGCTGCTTCACCAATCAAAGAAAGAAAACTTGTTGAGTCCAGATCCATTTTCCCAGGGAAGATGTTAAGGGTGAATTTGGAGCTAAGAGTCAAGAGCTAAGAGATGGAGAAATGGCACAGGTCTCTAATAACACACAGTCTTGTCTTCGTTCAGAAAAAAGGGTCAAACACACACACACACACACACACACACACACACACACAGCATGGTGGTATGACCAGAGCTGGATAACTGCAAAGCTAGTTGAATGGGGAGGCTGCAGGAGTTACTGGTCACAGTGATTGTGTGGAAAGACAGAGGTCCTCTCCTACCCCCAAGTGAGGCAAAGATCCAGAAAAATTATGATTGTACTCTCTTGCAAGTCTCACCTCTCCATTTCTCCTTTGGTTCCTAGATCTGCTGTCTGGGCATTATTTTCTAAGGGTTTGGGAGTTGTTTCTGAAATAATATATTTTAGTTCTAAACTTGGGACTTCTTAGATATTTCCTTCTTCCAAACATTTGAATTCTGATTCAGTTGCTTGCGGTTCTGTGTGCCAGTAACTTCACTCAGATATTCTAAGAGGTTTAGGTGTTAGAGCCATTATATTCCTTTCACTGTTGCTCTCACACCTCCCTCTCAACTTAATTAAACACATCTTAACTCTGAGTCTGATCTTTGCCTTGAGTCACTTTATCCTACTAGGAATTTTTCATTCAAAGCCTCTTTCAATCCTGCTCTTAACTATTTGGGCTTCAGAGAAGAGTTTCCCAAACCTTCAAGGTTCCTGCTTGCTGAATGTTCTCCACTTCATTCCAATTTAATTCTGGTTGTAACTAGGCTAGTTATTTATTGAGCTCCTGTCTTGTTTGTAATATCTTCTCAATCTACCAGTAGCAGCTAATGCTTCATTAGTAACACTGTTTTAAATTCTTCCCTCTATGTTACATCTGTTCTCATTGTTTTATTTGTTAAATGGAATTCACAAATTTCTCAGTCTTTAGCAGCTTTCTTCTCAACTTCATGTCCAAAGCTGTGTATAATTTTAGGTCAGTGCCATACTTTTAGAAACCATGTTCATATTAGGCAGGTTATTTAACACCTCCTGGTAGAATATACAAACTCCTCCAATTCTAGTATTAAAAAGTAAATGATTATTTCCCATTTAATTCAAGTCTGATACAGTTTGAATAAGTCTCTTCTACCTCAAAATTACACATTTGGGACACAAAATCTTCAAGATTAGCAGAGCAATGGAGAAGTAAAATGAAAATTCTCCTGGGAAAATTTTGTGTGTGCTTTCAACAGCAGGGTAAAAACTGTGGAAAAGATTATAAAATGTCAACATGTGAAAAATCAGGCTTACAAAACAGTACACATGGTTTCTATTTATTGTGAAATTCCTAAAGTATCAAAAGCACTCTATGCCAAGCCCATTGGCAATCAACAGTCAAACTACAGAAGAGATAGAAAAATACAGGTGTCACATAGAATCACATGGGTGCAAGACAAAGGAAAAGTTAATAAAAGAGCTAATGAAAGATTAGGAGGCAGGTGAAGAACTGAGCGTGTTCCAGTATGTGCAGAATGTGCAGCGCCATTTTGGGGAGATATTGGGCTGAGACAGGGAATGAAATTAAAATCATTCTCTCTGTCTCCTCTCTTCTCTCTCTCTCTCTCTCTCTCTCTCTCTCTCTCTCTCTCTCTCTCTGTCTGTGTTTCTCTCTTTCCTTCTTTCTTATCATTTCTGAAGATCAAATTCAAGGCCTTGTGTCCTAGGGCAGTGCTCTGTTACCAAGCTACAGCCTCAGTTCAGTTCCAGAATCATTCTTGGTGATGGAACGATTTATCACTAGCTGAACATCTTTTGCTCAAGACTACCCTGATATTGTGATCATATAGGATTCATGATAGGCCTGAACTAGAAATAGACAGATATGCAAGCTTTTAAATCTTCCCATAATATGTACTTCTACTTAATCTGAAATTTTTCTTCATTTTCAGAGGTGAATATGTTTTATATCAATTAATATGCAAGTATAATCCATCATTGTTATTTACATGGCTGTTCCATTTTAGGATTTTTAGGTGGAATTATTATGAATCACCAAAATACAATAAAATAAAAGGTTCTACCAAATTGGGAGACATTTAAAAGTAACAGATTATACTATAAGTGCTTATAGTGAAAGGCTGAATATGCATCTCAGTGAAGAACCCTTGTGTAGCACTCATGGGGTCCAGGCTCTGATACTTACTACTGAAACAAACAAACACACACACAAAACACAAACAAAAAACTTAGAGCAGAACAGCATGTATAAACTTATTCTATCTTGGGCAAAGAGGTGATGATAATGTCTGGTTATCAAATATACAGGCATCAAGAAATTTGTTCCACATTATTTGTAATGTCAAATAAATGCACAAATAACAGGAAAAATCTGTATCACTCTATATAAAATGATGACATAGTAGACCATTAATAGAATAACATTAGAAATAAATTTTCATACCATGAAAGTATTCATAATATACCAGGATATGAAAAAAAGACCAATTTATAAATTCATTTCCTTTCATTGTGTGTGAGTGCAAGAAAGAAATAGGAAACCTACTGCAACCTATTAAAATATTTTCATGTGTTTCATTGGATGATAATGTGTGTATATATATTATTACTACTGCTATAAAAATACCTTATACTGAGACTTGTTAATTCATTTCTTACAGTTCTGGGACCTGGGAAGTCCAAACCCAAGGTACCAGCAGATTTGGCATTGGTAAGAACTTGCCCTATGCTCCTGTATCAGATGATAAATTGTGTCAATTTGAGAAGTTTAATTAAATGACTCAGAAGGCATCCAGGTTCTTTCTTTGTAAATACCCTCATCTTGTGCAAGAGGAGGGCATGGAGATAGCATGAGTGCTACATCACCATAGGGAAAGGGTAGTCTGCTTAAAAGAAGGAAAAAGGACTTGCTTTCCCCACTACTTTGCATTTGCTGTCTTTGCTGTCTTTCTGCTACCTTGAACTGTTGCCCCTCTGTCCTGCTACCTTGCTTTGGAGCCAGCTGATTATGGACAGAAACCCTCACAAACTATGAGTTAAATAAACCTTTCCTTACTTAACTTTGGGCATTGAGTATTTTGTCCTAGTGGTGAGACAAAAGTAACCAAGACAGAAATTGGTATCAGAAATGAGGTCATTGCTGTGATTATATCTGATCATGTGGTTAAAGAGTCTTTGGGAATGGCTTATGGGAAGTGTTTGGAAAGGTTCTGAGATGTCACCTGAAAGAGTATATCTGTAAAGCCTTAGGCTGTTCTGTATGGGAGATTCTAGTCAGAGCTCAGAAGGCCAGAAGGCTGATAGAAATCATGCTCATAAATAGCAGGCTTGGAAAATTTCTGCTGGGAAGCACTGCATTGGCCGTTGGATTTCAAATGATGGGTTGGCAAAAAGTTTATCTGCATTTTTCTCATGTCCAGAAACTTTGCCTGACATTAACTTTAAGGGTGCTGGACTAATTAATCTGGCATAAAATAGTTCAAGGCATTCAAATGTTGAGGCTGTGGCATGGCTATTGTTGAGGGCTTTTAGACAGATTTGTGTTAAGAACAAGAGCACAGGGCCAATCAGGATGGTTTAAAATGTTGTGAGTTTGGCCAGAATGGATGCTTCAGATAGTCTGTGGACTGAAAGATGGAGTTAAAATCTCCATTTCTGAGAAGGAACAGGAGAATAAAAAAGATGACCTCAGGGCATCACAAGATGCAGCAAGTCTTCACCCTTTGTAGCCTCAAAACTGCAAAAGTGAAAGACTTTGCTTTGAGTAAAAAGCCACAGAGCACCATGTTCCAGAATGGTGGTGTCATGGAAAATTTGTTCCTCTGAATTGGATTAACAGTGCTCAGTGATCCAGGTACTCAGCCACTACAGCCAAGAGAGAGGAAAGTCTGGCTACTGCTCCAGCTGGCAGCAGACCTTGGCATCCTCCACATGGTGTTGTTTTTAGGTGTATGCAGAATGCAAGAATTTTGGGGATAAAAAGTCTTCCATCTCAATTTCAGAAGGATTGGAAGGCCAGGAAATGCACCTCTGAGAGGGCAGTGTGTGAAGCTGTGAGGGTGAAGCCAAAGGTGCAGTGGAGAACCAAGAAATTTAGAAAAACCAGGAACATGGATCATCTAAGGAAAGCTGCAAGGAGGAAACAACTGGGGCCTAAAATAGAAGCTGTGGGAGCTGTAAACACCAAAAGTACTTTAGAGGTAGAGCCACTCAAGCCCTTTGGAGCTCTCAGTTTGCCACAGAGTGCCTCAAATGGTGTACATGGAACAAAAGGATTTAGTGTTTGCTCTACTGGATTTTGGACTTGTGTTGGTCCCAATCTTTTGTGTTCCCCTATTTGTAAATTTTGGAATAAAAATGTTTATCTTGTGCCATTGAATGTTTGAAATGTTTAACTTTTCATTTGTACAGGGGCTTGCAGGTAAGAGTTCACCTTACATCTCAGAGGAGACTTGGGACTTGGATTTTTCAGCAATGCTGAAACTTAGGACTCTGGCAATTCTTGCAGATGAATTAAATGTCTTTTATATAAAGAGATGTGCATGAGGTTTTGTGGGACTTGAGGGAGAATGTTCTTGTTCTAATGTAATATACTATTGCTACACTTAATACTGATTCTTAAGGATTTTTAAATCTGAGTTATAATGTTCAAATTGTAAAATCAAATGAATAACCATTTCTTTGTATCTGGAGACTAATGTAAAGAAATGTGTCTGGTTTCCAAGTTGATAAGGGGTGGATTGTAATAGTTGATGCATTGTTTCAACCTGAGAAATTTAGAAGTTATCTAAATGACTTATCAGGGACCCCAGGCCTTTTCTTTGTAAACACTCTTAGCCAGTGCAAAAGGAGGGTATGGAGAGAGTGTCAGTGCTATACCCATCCTGGGGGTGTGGGGGTAGCCTGCTTACAATACAAGGGAGGAAAAGAGACTTGTTCTTTTTCCTTTTTTTGTACTTTCTGGTTTTTCTGTCTTCTTCCACCTTGAACTATTGCCCCTCTGCAGTGCCACCTTGGGGCTTTGCAATTATGGGGCCAGCTAATTATGGATTGACACTTCTACAAATTGTGAGTTAAGGAAACCTTTCCTTCCTTAATATTGGGCATTGAGTATTTTGTCCCAGCAATGAGAGAAAAGTAAGGAAGGAGCTCTATCCATGCCTTATCATACTTCCTCACATGGTGGAAGGGATAAGTGCTCTGCCCTCACATGGCAGAAGGATGAAAGGCAGCTTCCTTCAAAATATTTTAGAACGCACAAATCTCATTCACGAGGATGAAGTTTTCAAGATATAAACATTTCCCCAGACCTCTGCCTTTTAGTAATTCCATATGGAAATTAGGTTCTTTCATATTTTGGTGCAACACAAGCATTCTTTTTTCCCCTCCTTCCCTTTCCACTCCCTCCTATTCCTCCTATCATATGTTCTAGCCTGATTCTTTCCTACTAATCAGAAGTCTGGAGAGTCTGTACTTTTAAAAGTCACTTTTGGATGCCTTAAGATTTTCACAAGTGCATTCAGCTAAAGTACAGCTCTCAGTCAAAAAATAATAATTCTTCCCAAATGTATAGCACTTTCAAATTAAAACGCTTTCTTGTATATTATCTGATTTGATCTATTCTACAGTAGATGGAATTATAATTCTCATTTTACAGTTTCCAAATCAGAATTTCTGAAAGATTAACTTAATTGTCCAAAGTCAAACAGATATTTGAGGTAGAGTTGGAATTACTACTCACGTTTCCCAACTCCAAGTTCAATTTTCTTTCAAAGGTATCTTCCTAAGGTCATTCTGTATCACTACATTGTGACCCAAAATTTCATTATGGGCAGTAGTAAAGGGCTGATATTTGGTTGGAAGAAGCCTTTGGGAATCTGTCTTGAAAATTTATATGCACAACTAATATGCTTGGCATACTGGGTCTTGCTTATCTCTAGAAAATTAAAACAGCACTGAAATTAGTAAAAATTCAGACTCCATTCTTAGGAATTGAATACTAGGTTTAAGAGATGAAACATTTGGGTTTCCTTTTTTGTTAGCAGAATTCATTCTAAATATTAGTTTATAAAGTTTATAATATTTTTTTTGTTTCCTTTCACACATCAAAATGTAAAATCATTGTCTTCCCTACATTAATTAGTGAGCTGTTGTCATTATTAATATTGACGTATCATGCCAATGCTAAAAAGGTTAGGGGGAGGTGAAGGAAGTTAGTTATCATTTTGAGCCTCAGCATATCCTCTGCTGTGACTCAGAAGGTAATGTGGATGTTCTCACTGGCTTTAAGTTCTTTGGGGAACCCATTGAGGAGATGGTCTCCAAGCCAACCAGACAACCAAATTATTCTCCTAAAAATGCAAACTTCACCTACTCTTATTTCTTTGGAAATTAAATGCTAAATATGGGAAGAGTCTTAGCAAACATTTACTTATGCAACTAAACAGAAAGCTGCCTGACTCCCAGTGACTAAGCATGCCTTTAGATTTGAGCACCTAGAGCATTTAATATTTTAGCAATTGCTTTGAATAATTACAGAACTGAGGGGCAGTTACATGAGCATAATTTCTAGTTCTAAAGTCTGAGAATCTTGTCTCATTTGCCTGACCTAAATTTATATTGTGGATGTTTAATATTTATAATCCCTTTACAATATACATTAGGTGTTGCATAAATTGTTTAGGTAAATGTTATGTCAGATAGTTCATATTTTATGTTGCTTTTATACTTGATCATTTGCAGAAAAATTGAAAAATATTATAAAGTTTGCTTGACATATCACTGGATAGGATGAGAATTGATTAGTAATTCCAGGATTTTTTTTAACAATTTGTTTGAAAACTTAAAAATTTGCTGCATTTTTTACCAAGTAGTAAATAAATAAAATTAAACTTTATTTTATGAAACTGAAGAAAGCTTCATAAAATACGTGTACAAATAACTGCAGTGAATGAAATTCAGGGTATTAATCCTAGCTGCACCATGTAACAAATGAATAACTTAGGTAATGTTAGTCTAATATTTTATTTTACTCATTTTAAAAATACTTAAAATGTGAAATTTTGAATATTATATGGAATAATGTACAAATTGTTTCACAAAGAACAAATACCATATTTTACATTAAGATCTAGTATTGGCTATACTATAGATTGTGATGATAGATTTTAGAGGAAACTTAATTATTTACTTTAAAAGAAATTTTTCCCTTTCTAACTTATTCACATGATTTTTCTGCCTAGTAATAAGATGTTAATTTTGTTACTGACTTTAAAAGATGAAATAAACTGGGTGTGGTAGCACATGCCTGTAATCCCAACACTCAGGATGCTGAAGCAAGAGGATGGATGTGAATTTGAGGCTAGCCTGGACTACAAAGTGGGTTCAAGTGCAGCTTGAACTACACAGTGAAATTCTTTCTCAAAAAAAAAAAAAAAAACAAAACAAAACACAAAAGATGAAAGAAGGGCTTTCTTATTTGTAACATGGTAGGATATACTGACTCCAAAAGGCTCAGTGCCAAAAAATCGAGAAGAGAAAGAATAGCTGGAGCAGTAAACGCATGCTGTGACACTGAAACTCCTTGAATGGGAAACTGGAGGGGATTTAGGCTAAATAGACAACCATGCAACATGTTAAAAACCATTAGGGAAGTTAAAAACATAAATGAAGTTTAGAAAACATCAAGAAAATTGCAAGACAATGCATTTGTTGTACTTGTTGATTTTAGAGACAGAGTCTCACTATGTAGTCCAGCGTGGCCTTGAACTCACTACGTAGCTCATGCTGACCTTGGACTCATGGGAATACTCCTGCTTCAACCCCCTGACTTCTGGTATTACAGGCGTGAACCACCATGCCCAACATAGAACAGTACTTTTCAGTGGCAGATTTGAAAATCAGAAAAACAAACAAAAAATCCCAGTATGTTTTACCTTATCTCTAGATGTTCCCCCAAAGCCTCATTCATTCCTATGTAGGGCATTTCAGGGGTGGCTGGATCTAGGGTGTGTGCTGCTGGGATCAAAAATGTGATGGTGAGATTGAGTCATGGTGCAATGCTAGGATTGAGACTGCCCCACCTGCAGTGTGACTGCTAACCACCCTAAGAGTGGGTAACCTGCATAAAATATAAGTGACAGAAAGATCACTGCCTGTCACTTTTCTCTTACTATTTGTTGCTTTGCTTCTTCATTACTTTGTTGCCTTCTTCCCACCATAAACAATTTCTCCTTTCTAATGCCACCCCACTATGACACCCTACCTTAGTACCAGCCAAATATGAACTGAACCCGTTATAAATGGTGAGCCAAATAAACCTTTAACTTTGGGTGTTGGATATGTTGTCTGAGAAATGAGGAAAAGTAATGGTCCTTTAGATGTCAAAATTAGCTATTAAATTTAAAACTGTAATGGACATTTTTAAAGTGTAGATATATCTGAGGTCATAATTTGCAAATTAAAAGACAGAGCTAGGGATTTTAATGTTGAGAAAATACAAAAGAATAGCTTCAATTCAGAAAAGGAAGCATTCCTGACATAATTCTGTCTTTGACAACCATTGTGTCATGTACAGGCATGTATGCACAAGGTTGCATTTTAGGGTTGCTTTAAGAGTGGGTGGGATCATGCGATTAGTCCCAATCAGTGGGTAATGAATGTACTGGTAAGTATCTCTTGCAAATTAAACCTTTCATTACCAGGGTATTCTTTTCTCTTTGAAGGCCAACAGTATCACTTAGGATCCTGGTTGCAGCAGACAGAATTACTCTGATGAACTAAAAATAATATGTAGTATGAAAAAGGCATAAATTAAATTAGTCTGTGATGTCTCTTATCACCAAGATTAGCAGGTTTAAAATAAGATCCATATTTTTGCAAATAAAATATTTCTGTGAGCACAGCCACCGGCTTTCATTTGTGTGATGTCTACAACAGCTTTTTGAGCCTTCAGATCAGAGATAAACAGCAATGACAAAGACTGCAGGCTCCCCAAAACCTGCTAAGTCTGTTTCTTTAAGAAAATGCTTAATAACTCTCCCTGAAGTCTGACTCTACAATTAAGAAATAGCACAGTTAAGAAATACTCAAAAGTCTTGCAAATGTTGCAATCAAAAAATGATAATTTGGAGTAAAAGGAAGAGAAATATTATAAAGACTAATGGCAAGAAATTTTCTTACAAAAAAGATGACTTTGCAAAATTTGTTTCATTTTTGCATAGATTAGAGCAGCCCAATGTTCTTGTTGGAAAACAATTATAAAAACAAGATTAAATGTGGCAAAGGCACAAATATCAAAGGGCCAAGAGCCCAAAAAGGAAGAAATTATGGAACGTTATGCCTGTATTCTTCGTCTTCCAAAACGCTTTCTTATGTATGGTGCCAATTCAGGTAGAGGGATCCTACTGAGACATAAAGAAACTAGGAAAAGCTTTGCAACTCATCTGCGTAGAAAGGCAGTCACAGGTGTTGGAGGCATTCGAATAATCAAAAGAAACTTAACCACACTACATGTACAACAGAGTCTAAGAGAAAAGATACTGTTGAAGAAAAAGAAAAATAGTGTGATTCAAAGGGTTAATCCACCACTGAAATTTTTATAATAATGTTTCAAAGTATGTATAGTGAATACTGAAAGGAGTAAAGTGAAAAATAAGCAAAGTAAGCATTAGATTGAAGATATTAACACACTTTACTCAGTAATTGACAGAAAAAGGTAAAAAAAAATCAAGACAAGAATCTAAACAAACTTTATGAACCTGACTTATTTGACACATATAGAATCCTACTTATAGCGAATGATAGTAAAATACATATTTCTTCTGCCAGATGCAGGTATTTGTCATATAAAATAATCTTAAACTTAGCCTTAAAGCAAGTTGGGCAAATTCTGGCAGAATAATTATACTTAAAGTGTTCTTCTAATCACAGTGGAGTCGTTATAGATCAATACCAGAAACAAAATTCTCTGTTCTTTGTGTTAGACTGGAGAAAAAGAAATCCTACAGGAAATAGAAAATATCACCAATAGAATAATAATAAAATATGTTCTTTCAAAATGTGGATGGTAAATTTAGAAGAGAATGGTAAACAAAGAATAGCCAATTAAACACAAAATAGTTAAGGAAGTAGAAAGCTAGGAAATGCTAATGGAATACAAAAGTGAACATAAATAATTTCAAATTTGCATTTGTGAAGGCTAATTTGATTTTTAGAATTAAGCGAAGAGATAAATAAATACTAATATCAAGAGTAATAAAAGGACACTTCATAAATTTTATAAGCAGAAGATAAAAGGAGAAGGGTGCTATAAATAATAAAGGAAAAAAATAACTATAAAGAAAAAGTATTTTCAGATTAATTCTGCCTAAAATTAAAAAAATTAATTTATTACAAGAAACTATTCAATTATAACATGGGAAAGTCTGAGTAGGATAATATATTTGCAATACAAAAATCTAACAAAAGACTCATGACAGATACATAAAGAGGACTTCCTATAATTAATAAGAAGGACATTGGTAATCCAATTAAAGTTGGACAATAGCCCGGAAGGGGAAATTCACAAAAGAGGATACAAAAGTGTCTCACAAACATATGAAAATGTATTCCATATCATTAATCCTCAGTGAAATGTAAATAAAAAAAACCACAATTCCAGAGCACTACACATGCCCTAAAAATGATGAAGAAAACGTGACTGACAGTGTTGAACAGTGGGCAAGGTGTTTGTCATGGAAAACCGAGGAACACAGTTACTCACAGTGAATCAAGTGCAGAGCCCTGCACAACCCTGACAGTGAACTTTTGTGTCCCAGTCATCTGACTCTGAAGGACACATCCCCTGTGGAGTTCACAGCAGTGCAGGAGGCCATGACCCTGGGCACCTGCTCTACTTGTCTGTCTTCCTTCCCTCAGCCATCTCACAGGTTCCTGGCCTGTGTTGAACATTGAGGAAGACACTGAGCTAATGCAAGTGCTGACCGGCACTGCCTCCTTGGGAAACACTTTGGCATAGTCTGCTAAACGTACGTGCATGCTTTGTATCATGCTCCGTTACATTTATTACACTCAAGGACTTTAAACAAATGGGTCGTTGCTAAAACAGTACTGATACAGAAATCTACAGCTCTGCATCAGTCAGCTCTTTGTTGCTATGATAAAATATCTAAAATAAAAACTTTCATGGAAGAAAGGTTTATTTTAGCTCAGCCTCAGAGGTTTTGGTCCTTGGTCTCTTGGCCCTATTGCTGTAGACCTGTGGCAATGCTGCACATTAAAGTGAAAAGCACAGCAGAGGAAGTCAGGTCCCTCTACAGCAGCCGGAAGCAAAGAGAAAAAAAGAGGATGAGATACTAGTATCTTTCTTAGGGGTGCATCTCCAATAACATAGCCTTCTCCCACTAGGTGCTGCTTCGTAAGGCTATGTTACCTCCAATAGCACCCTAAGCTGAGAACCAAGCCTTCAGAACACAGGCCTGGGGTGACATTTCAGATCAAAGCCATGACACTATCCTTATCAGGGTACAAGTTCTGGCCGGGGATTTAGCTCCGTGGCATAAGCGCCTGCACAAGGCTGTGAGTTCGATCCCTGGTACCAAAAAACCAAAAGCAAAAAACAAAAAAACTCCAACAAATTCTGAAACAAGCTAGGAATTCACATTCATATATAGCAATGGCAAATGAGTAAATCCAAATATAGTAGAAAGACAACATAATCTATGTGAGGAAATAGAAAACAAATGGAGAAATTTAAAAAAAATTAAAATCTTAAAGCTTGACTTATAAAGACAAGGGAAGGACATTTTTGATAGATATGATTAGGGAAAAGCAACATTAAAGTAAATATTGACTGAAAAACAGATGTGATGATTAAATTAACACTTTTAAAGTGTTGAAAAGGTTCTATGATGTGCACATGATTAAATAAATAAAATTGTAGGAAAGGAAATAATTTCTGAAAATACATTAACTACTGGATTTTGGGGACAAAAAATTAAAAATCAGCAAAACTATATTTTAAGCTATTGAAATGGAATTCCAAGCCTTTTCTTCATACCAATAAGGTTTTAAGAAACATAACAGTATACCCAAAACACAAAAAGCCATTCAAAATTCAGTAGCATATAAGTTATTGAAGTCATAGAGAAACAGTTACATTCATGTACAGCTGGTGGGAATAGTACCTCTTCTGGCTGCCCAGGTGCCGCCTCTTGGTGAAGATGGGCACAGGTCATTCACACATCTGCATCCAAGACAAAGATCGTTCCCCAAACTGATGACAGAGAGAGATTGGAGAGAAAGGAGGATACGTAACAGGATAAAGAAGAAAGAGAGAAAGTGAAAGTCTAAATCTCTTCAATGATTTGGGCAAGCCAGCAGCCTGCTGATTCAGGAATGAGTTACTGCTACAGTCCTGAGCGCAAAGCCTGGAAATTGAGGCAGATTTGTTATCTCTCAGCCTGGACACAGAGTTTATTCTTCCTTAGGAAACCTGAATCTTTGCTCATCAACTGACTGAATGAAGCCTGTCTATGTCCATATCAGGTAGGATAATTTACTTCACCTAAAGTCAATTGATTTTAAGTGTTAATTACAGCTAATAGTATTTTTATAGCAGCATCTAGATGAATGTTTGAGCAAACATCTGATCACCACTGGCTAGTTAAATTGTCATGTGATATTAACATGTTACCAGGATGACCAATGCTATTGTGCAATCACAAGTAATGAACACAGTTTTCACAGAATAATGCAATAATAGCGGGCTCTGCACCTTGGTTCCCTTTTTCACAGAAGTGACTACCAAAGAACAGACTCGATCAAAGACAAGGCCAACTTGCTGGAGAAAAGGTAAGCCTAGAATGGTTTGCTGTCTAAGGAGAAATAATGGATGGGCCAGCACTGCTGGCTCAAAGAAAACCTCAGCTTGCATAGGCTTAAAAAGCAAAACAACAAAACAAAGCAGGGTAGAGTTTTACCCAGAGAGTGAATTCTTTGTGACAACATAGAATTGAGAGGAAATACTGTACAGTACCTGTCACATTGCCAGAGAGAATATAATCACTTCTTTTTCAGAGTGATGCAATTTTCACTGTAGATATTTTCACTTCTAAGGTTGGGTTAATACGTAAGCATTTGAGTTTTCTTGATGCTATGGTGAATGATATTCTTTCTCTAATTTTTCTTAATGAGCTCACTGTTAGTGTATAGGAATGCTACTGATGTAGGTGGGTTGATATCATATCCTACTGTATTGCTGAATTTGGTTATGAATTTGAGAAGTGTTCTGGTAGGATTTTTGTCCTGTTAGTAGACGACTGCATCATTTGCAAATAATGATACTTTGACTTCTTCCTTTCCTATGTGTATCTTTTTTATTTCTTTTTCTTGCCAGATTGCTCTGGCTATTATTTCAAGGACTGTATGGAACAGGAATCTTTCAAATGGACATCTTTGTCGTCATCCTGATTTTAGAGTGAAAGCTTTCAGTATTAAAGAAAAAGTTTCAGGTTTCCCTATTTAATATAAACTAAAAAGGAAGAAAAATGGAAATAGAGTTTTGTAAATGGGAAGGAGACCAAGAATTGGATTAGGGAAGGATGAGAGTGGTAGGGAACAAAGAAATAATTAAAATGTGTTACTTACATGTACCAACTCCCCACAATAAGTGTAGTCATTGTGTCCTGCAAATATGTAATTATAATAATAAAAATAAAATTCATAGATGTTATTATATGTCCCCCAGAAGTAAAGAGCAACATTGAACCTGATAAATATTTCTACTCAAAACCTCCAGAAGACATGACTCCTTTAAGTGGAGCCAACAGTTTTACTGTTCTCACACTGAAATGGAATCACAGTCACTAACACTGAAGAATGTAAATCCAAAGCATAATATTTTGAATAAAGAAATTAGTAGTCTAAGATGACAGAGGTATGCCTGCACAAAATAATCTAAAGGCATCTATGGAAAAAATATCATGTATATATTTACATATATATGTATTTCAGCAAAATTGTTGGATTAATGTACAATATAATGTAAAATATCCACAGGATCACATTCATGTATAACAATGGCAAACAATAAAATAGATCATTGGAAAGATTACCTTTAAAGAAGGACATATAAGGTAATCAGAAAAAACAAACCAGATAATAATCCTGTATTTCACAGAAATATGAAAGCTCTTTCAGAGGAAAAGTATAAAATTTAATTAAAGGGCCTCTAAAAAGAACAAAGTATATGTAAATCTAACAGTGAGGAGAAAGAGTCAATATAATGAACTCTTGATTCTTGACATATGAATCCATAAGTTAAATGCAAACTCAAGAAAATTGTTAGAAGAGGTTTTCCTGGAATTCAAGAATCTAGCCTTAAAATTTATATGAAAGAATAAAACGTCAAGCAAATCCAATTTAATTCTGGGGGAAAATGGTAGAATGGGACTTTCCTCTACTTTGTAGAATGCTTGGTAATGTTTCTGACTTCCACCTTTATGTTAAATGGGTTAGGCTGTCAAATATCCCCTAAAGGCCACTGAGTTAAAATAATCAAAACTATTTGATGTTGGCAAAGATATAGACTAGTACCTTAATTACAAAAAATAAAAAAAAGAACAAGAAACAGATCTAAATTCATGGGAATTGGACATATGTAGAAAGGGTAGCATAAGTTAATGGGGAAAAGTTTAATAGGCCTGTGTCAGTTAGCTGGGTTTTTTTTTATTTGAAAGAAGATAAAACCATAAAAAGCAATCAAAACAAACCAATGTAAGAAATACAGGCCTAAAAACATTGCAAAATCAACAGTAGTTACCATAAGGCCTTTGATATCTTCAAAATCGCTGCAGACAACCTTGGATGCAGTAACGAAAAAAAAAAATCAAACGGAACAGAATAGAATAGAAACAATAAAAATAAAACCATGAATGCAATAAAGGACTTCAAAACAAGCCTGTAAATCCAAAATAACTACCATATTATATCTTGCTATCTTTGAAATAGCTGCTCCAGCAATCAGATTTGACATAATCAAATAACGCAAAAGAGAATAAAACCCAACCCAACAAAAAAATGGAAATGATACAGGACTTCCACAACAAGACCACAGGAAATCAACAAAGGCTACAACCCTCAAAAGGAGATCTCCCTTGGTGTCAACACTGTGTGCTGGTATCCTCAGGACACATGATCAGACCACAGGCCCTAGACCTGCAATGTTAATGAAACACCACAGCACCACAGGCATCCAACTGCATTTCACCTCCACATCTATCATCACAGCCTGTGTTTCTCCTGAAAGATGGTCGATTATGGGGAAGAGGAGAGATATGCTACTTCTGTTTTGCCAGCCCGCCCGCTAGAAGGGGCTGGGGTGTGGCTATTCCAGTCCAGCAGGGGTGCCCTCCTGGCTCTGCTTCCCAGCCTGGGTTTGTTTGCTAACTAATGTGTCCTTTGTTCTCTCTACCCCTGGTCCATGAATAGCACTAATTCATGGGCAGAGGCTGGGGTCTGGCTGTTTTAGTCCGGCAGACGTGCGCGTATAGCACTGCTTTCCAGACTGCGTTTGCTTCAATGAACTGTTTATATAAAATGACAAACAATAGACTTCTAAGCTATATAGAAAATAAATCTCTGATTGATTAAAGAACTAAATGAAATGACCTGATTGCAAAATTAAAACAATGTATAATGCATCCATCCTGGAAAATCTTCACAAATACACCGCAATCTTTAAGAAGATATAACTTGTCACAAATTGTAGTAATAAAAATGTACGATTTTACTGTCTATCATTAAGACAAATTTTATTTTTGATTCAAAGTACCTATTAATTTTGATTAACTGGATATAAAATGTATGAGTATGTCTCAAAAGTATAATAGCAAGTGAAAAAGCTGCAGTGTATGCTTACGGTAAGATATCAGATATTTAAAATAAAAAAAATTAAAAAATATAGAATATTGTTTACAGTTGCCCATACAGTAAATATCAAGAACAAGCAAAGTGTAAGTTTTCACCTAAGAAGGGTGAAGTGCCAATGAAATGGTGTGAAATTTTAATTTCAGTTATACCTAAATTAGTAATCTTGGCCAAAAACTTGATGCAAACATGGCAAAATTCTTAATGTTGCAAGATATTTGATCAAGCATAATATGTTATTTTCCTCTGTATTTTATATTTGGAAATGTATTATTAATTATACTGCAAGACATTGTTGGTTATTCTCTGTCCCTTTAAGTAGTATATTTTTAATGTTTGGGGACAAAGTTAGTCCTATTTCTAAACACAAAATTATTTATAAGTGCCAGTTTCCCAGGAATTTTAATGCATGTTTTACATTTTCATTTTTGCCCTGCAGAAGTGTCCCCATGTGAGAGGAAGAGAGGTATTTGATTTTAGGAGTAGAGGTCTGAGTGTCTACATTCCCTGATATGGATTAATAGTATGAATTTTCTCTTTCTTATTCATTGTATGTGGGTGTGGATGTGTGTGCGTGTGTGCACATGTGTGTATATGTGTGTGTTACTAAGAATTGAACTCAGGACCTTCTCACTGTGCTTCATCCCCAGACCTCTTTGGTATTTTTAATTTTGAGAAAGTTCACTCAGTCCTTGCACTGGACTCAAACTTGCAATACCTCTATTTTAGCCTTCCATTGCACTAGGGTTATAGGTTCTCACCACCATACCAAGCTTCTTTTTTACTTTGAAAATTTCCTGCTTATGGGATCAAAACATACCCTCAAAGTCATTTTTGTTTTTCTCTGTAACTTTTAACTGAGGATGAATTAAAATGTAAGTTCTATATTTCACCTAACTGATAAATTTAACTATATTTTTCTTTGCTTATAAATAAGCTTTTCTCTTTTTTTCACATACTTTTCTTCTTTTTCTTGTCTCTATACATTCATCTCTGTTCTCATTTGCTTTAATGACCTATCACCAGCCTTATCATTTTCTCCCCAAGCCAAAATAATGATACACATTATTCTTATCTGAGTCTTTCCTCACTTCTGTATTTCCAGAATGGATTTAGCTTAACTAACAGAGCATTGATTGGAAGCTTACGCAGCCATGCTGGATATTTATTTCTCTGTTCATTTGTCTTGTTTGGAGGAAAAGGGTTTAGCTCTTCTTTAACTATGTCATGTCAAAATGCACAAGAACTCTTCATTTGGGCAAAATATAAAATGAATAATATCTCAAAATTTTTTTTCAGTAAATCAGTTGAAACTCTCTTTTTTAAGGTTTTCTATGTTATATGGAAAGCAACCCAAAATGCAGTAATATTTATCTTGCTTTCGACACAGTTTGGCTCAGTATTGTCCTAGTCATCTTGAAAGTACAGATGTAAGACTAGAGTTGGTGTCTCATTTTTTCTAGTAAGAAGCTCCTTCTATATTTGATATCCTTTCAAGATCTTATCACTGTTTCATTGTTTCTTTTACCTTATGTCGCATAACCATTTAGATTTGTAAATTATAAGCAATTCAGTATTACTTAGATGAATATTTTATTTCATATATATTAGATGTGTGTATATATATATATATATATGTATATAATCTAGGTGAAATGAATAAAATCCATAGGTCTTGATTTATTTCTACATGATCCAAGTGAAGTGTGAATTGGGATTGAAACAAGAGTCATCATCAAAGACTCAAAACTAAAAGTATTATTAAGGATGTGGAGAAACCAGATTACTAACATACTTGATGGGAGAGGAAGTTGTATGACCATTATGGAAACCATACAAAGGCTCCTCAAAAATTAAAAAAAATATATAACTATTAGTAATCTCACTGCAGTCTATATATCAAAAGGAAATACTTTGCCATCTCAAAGGATATCATCACTTCTCTTGCTGTATTATTCACACTAGCCAACAAGAAAAAACAGCTGAAGCATCATCATTGAATGAAGATAAAAATGAAATGTGAGACAAAGAGTTAGAAAGATATAGACAGAATGTTATTCAGTCTAACAAAGAGGAAATTCTTGCCACTATTTCACTTGAAGATGTATATAAAACTATCATATTGTACACCTGAAATATGACAAATTTTATTTGTTAATCTTATCATCATGCTGTACTAAAGCTAGAGAGAGAGAGAGAGAGAGAGAGAGGCAGAGAAAGAGACAGAGAAATCATCATGACCTCTCTAATGAGTACTTATAAATCTATCTAGGGAGTGAGTCCTCCTCACCCTGGAGAAAATCAGTGTAGTTCACAATGAAGCTCTTCTATGGGGATCCTGAAAACTTGGGTATATAATAGTGCCCCTATCACCATGAGCATTCCCAGAGAGGGTAGGGAACCAAAGGAACAACCAAGACTTTTAAAAGGACCCATATTAAAAACAAGTATTATAGTGAACAGCCTGAAAAGAACAGATATGAGGATAAATCATCCCTTGCTTTGCTTCTCACCATAGAATGCTAAACAGGTCTCTAGTGATTTGTTGGCATGTCCTGATTACAGTCATATGATGTCACCATTTTTATTTCCAAATTGTAAGTTGAATTCTCAGATTTGATTATTCTGAAGCCAGCTAATAAGCTTAACAATGTTTGAAAAAAAGACAAGTTACACTATTTATAAACACATATGTAGATATAATACCAGTAAATCTAAGCCTCAGTATTTTTTTAAAAGACTGTTTCTAGCTCCAGACTGGGATAAGGAGAGGAGAGGATTTTGGTGGTGAGACACAAGAACACTCCTGGAGGGCTGGGGATTTAGCTCAGCAGCATAAGCACCTGCCTTGCAAGTGTGGGGTCATGAGTTCAATCCCTGGTACAAAACAAAACAAAACAAAACAAAACAAAACAAAACAAAACAAAAGCAAAACAAGCTCCTGGAGTCATGTGTAATAGGGACAGAATTCCAACATGATATTGTGTGCTTCAAGTTCTTTATGGTCATTCTTAACACATCTGAGACTCTAAAATGACTTTCGTTTCATTTCACTTTGTTTACTCACATTATGCATATTCATTTCACCATAAAAGACTTTCCTTAGAAGTACTTAGTAGCAATTCTTAGAACATTTGTTCACAGAGACTACTTTCAAAAACAAATGATGCAAAATAAATAGATATCAAGTCATGGATTACATATCATTGAAAATAAGACACATATCTCAAGATGCTCTATTTCCTTGAAAATTCACAGATATCCACAAGACATTTTTTGAAGGCACACTTGTTTAAGATCTTGCTGTTTACCGTATGACGCTTGGAACAACAACACTGTTATGCTCTTGGAACTTCTTAGAAATAGGGGAATTGGTCTCATCAAGAGCCACTGAATGAGAATCCTGCATCATTCCCAAGATCTCTGGGTGATTTCTATGGAAATATCACTGCTAAAAACTGTTTCATAAGGTATATTTCTGAAGTATATGTATTTTATGGATTTCTGTATGTCAATTGGAAAAATATATATTAAAACCATTATCATTAATGATGATGCCATATTTTAATAATGTGAACATCAAACAATTAACTACAATGTGTAAACTTTGTATTAAAAGATTGTATGAGTATTGAATTGGTGATCACTTTATAGTAGCACAAACCAACATCAGATGTGGACAAAACAGCAGAGTCAACATACATCAGAAATCAGGAGAATGAAAAAGACATGAACAAAACTAAAGCAAGTTCAACTCTGTCTTTTTCCATCTCTCTGTCTCTGTCTGTTTGTCTCCCTCTCTCTCCAAGATTTATTAGCACATGCTTGTGTTGCATAGTGACTTTATTCATTGTGGGGAGCTGATATGTATACATGATACATCTTCATTCATTGTATGTTCCCTTCACTCCATTTCCTCCTTCCAAAATATCCTTCCATCACCAGGGGCCCTTTCCATTATAAAAGATCACTCTCCCTGTTTTCTACCATTTATTTTGCTCTTTAATTCATTTCTACTTTGAATTTCTCACAGAAGAAAAATAATTTGCTGTTGAAAAAGGAAAGGCATGTATTGATATATAGAGGTCTGCATTTCACTCATGCTTTTATAAGAGGGCAAAATGTCAATATTCTAATAGTTTGAAAATTTATATCTTAACATTTATTCATTCAATATTATTTAAATCATTTTAACATGGTTGCTTTGGATTGGTATTATCTGCTGAAGAGTAGCGAATACACTTTTCAATTGAAGCACACAAAACTTAGTAACTAGATGACTGTAAAAAGCCTACCACATTGAAAAGAAACAGTTACAAGTTATATCAAGGTATTCAATAAGTATGGAATACTCCATACATATGACAAATATGAGCTACCAGCATATGACTCAGAATCTGGAAAAATTCTCATTTCACTAAGTGGTAATGGAGAATTAGTCAAAGTTTAGATTAGAGGGTAGAATAAGAGACAGTTTTTCTCCCAAATTTCCTGTACTAGTATTTTAATTTGCTGTCTTGCTCACTGAATCACTCTTCAATGATTTTCTTTTTGTTTTTGTTTGTGAAAAAAGGGTAGAAATAATCAGAAAAATCAACATCAGTTAATATATTATATATTGTTATCTCACAGGTAGTTGTTCAAGCTACAAGATCAAACCACAAAAAATGAACAGACACTCAAACAATGACATCACAAACTATTCTTTCGATGAACTAACAGAGAATCAGTAGTTTTATTATCTATCTTGCACATTTAAATATACACACAGTTACACCTACAAGTTGTTCTTTCCCTTTGAGCACTTTCTTTCCCTTTCATTATTACAATATCTGTCATACATTTTGGATCTTATTATTCTTCCAGTTTTTTATTATTATCTTTATATTAGTGAGCCAATATGATATTTACAAATGTGAGTCTGATTTATTTCACTTATGAGGATAGTCTCAAATTGCCCCCATTTACCCATAAAAACCTCAAGATCATCCTTTTTATAGCTGAGTAATATTCCATTGCATAAAAATATCACATCTTTTTCATGCACTCTGCAGTTGATGGGCATTTTGGTTGTTTCAAAGATTCAGCTTTTACAAATTGTGCTGCTATAAACTTGGGTGCACATATATTGTTGTGACATAACATTTTCAATTTTTCTGGGAAAATACCCAGGAAGGAATAGCTGGATTGAATGGAACTTCCAATTCTAGGTTTTTTGAGGAATCTCCACACTGATTTCCATAGTGGTTGCACCAGTCTGCACTCCCACCAACAGTGGAGCAGTGTTCATGAACTCTTGTCCATGAACTCTTTGTCTACCCCTATGAATTTAAGGTTTCTACCTACCTTGTATTCCAGTAGATTTAGTGTTTCTGTTTTAATATTTAGATCCTCAATCCATTTTGACTTTAATTTTAGTGCATGGTGATACATGGTGATTTGACTTTAACTTTAGTGCATGGTCTAGTTTCAGTCTTCGGCATGTGGAGAGCCAATTTTTCCAACACCATTTATTAAAGAGGCTATCTTTCTTCCAGTGAACGTGTTTAGCCCCTTTGTCAAATCCCTTTGTCAAATATCAGGTGGCTGAGTGTCTTTGCAGTTGTGTTTGCATCTTCTAATCTGTTCCATTGATGCTCAGGTGTATTTCTTTGCCAGTACCATGCTGATTTTATCACTATAGCTTTGTAGCATAATTTCAAGTCAGGGATACAGATGCCTCCTGCCTTGCTTTTGTTGCCCAGAAGTGCCTTTGCTATTCTAGGTTTCTTTTGTTTACAAATGAATTTTAGGAATGTTTTCTCTAGATATGTAAGGTATGTTAATGGTATTTTGATTGGGATTGCATTGACTCTGTATAACAGTTTTGAGAGCGTGATCATTTTCACAATGTTGATTCTTCTTAACCAAGAGCAAGAAACATCTTTCAATTTTCTAGTGTCCTCTTCAATCTCCTTTTTTTTAAGAGTAGTGTAATTTTCAGCATATAGGTCTTTTACATTTTTTGTTAGATTGATTCCTAAGTATTTCATTTTTTTGGATGCTATTGTGAAAGGTACTATTTCCATAATTTCTGTCTCAGTGAGGTTTTTGTTTGTGTACAGGAATGCTATTGATATTTGAGTGATGACTTTGTAACCTGCTGCACTGCTGAATTTGTTTATTAACTCTAGTATTCTTTTGATCGAGCTTTTAGAGTCTTCTATGTAGAGTATCGTGTCATCTGCAAATTGTGATAATTTACATTTTTCTGTTCCTATCTTTATTCTTTTTATTTCTCTCTCTTGTCTGATTGTTCTGGCTAATGTTTCCAGATGATTTTCTTTTTGAAAAATAACTTTCTGAAGACAGTAGCTTCCTCATAGATGAATATCTGATTTTTTCACAGCACTATCTATTGGAGAACTGGGATCTGAGTTCATACTTGTAAAAGATTTTGGAGAAAGTGTTAAGGGTGATGCAAAGGTAAACCTATTGTCATAATTTAAGAGTAAAAAGGTAGTTTTTCAAAGAATCAAACTAATGAAAGATGTGAGCCAAAAATCATTGTAGATGTGTGTATGCATATATGTCCATGTATGCTATTTCAATACATTTTGGGGCCGGGGATTTAGCTCAGCAGCATAAGTGCTGCTTGGCAAGCGCAAGGTGCTGAGTTTGAGTCCTGGTTAAAAAAAATGTTTTTTGACTTGGTGTTAGTATAATTTTACACTTGAGGAAATTTATACTTAAAAAGGTTATGTTCACATCTAGTCAATGACAGAATTAGCAATCATACCTGGCTCTGATTATAAAGCTATGATTCCACCATTCTATCCATTGGTTTCTTAACTTCTGCATTATTGCCATGTGGGGAGTGTTATTCTTCATTGTTGGGGATTCATTCTATGCAGTTTGGCATATTTAGGAGCATCCCTGACACCTGTCCTCCAGGTGCCAGTAACACATCTGCCTTAACTCAAATTGTGATACCCAAATATGCATTGAGATATAACCAAATGTCCTCTGGGGAAAAAGTCACCCCTGATGGGAAACTGCTAGTCTATTTATAGTAAGTCCTTAGGATCCTTAATGTGAGCCTGTAAAAGTAAGTCATCTCCTGAATATAAGCCACTGATACAAACACATTAATGTAAATGGCTTAATGGGTTTGTCTGTAATCACTTCTACTATATGGACTACTTTTAGGAAATTGCATTGTCCTAATTTTTAATCTTGAAGTGATAGATAACTGTATCTTCTATTTCCAGCCTTCAGGGATGGAAATATATTCTAAATCAAGAGAATGCAGTTTTTGCTGGATTCTTTCTTTCTGAGGTGAAGATAGTTGGATAACACACTAAAGATCAACCCATAGGAAATTTTCTAAAGAAAAATTATAATGGGTAGAAATAATAGTTAATGGTTTCCATATTTAAAATTTCCAGAAATGCCCCTATTCTTAATAGAAGGAAGTTTGGTTGCTTATATCCACCTTAATTATACTGTCTATTCAATGATTTTTAATGTAAAACTTATTTTCTATTTAAGCTGGTTTTAAGTATGCCTTCTGTCACTTGCAACCCCATAATTCCAGGTAACAGAATTTTAAAAGACAAGGTTCCAGAAATCCATGATCTTAAAGGAGTCATCTCTTCCCATTTTAAGAACCTATATCCAGCTCCTCCTTATACATCTAGGAGTGAAAAAATCAGAGAAGAGTCCACCATTGTCTATTTTCAAATATTATCAAATAAAAACATACAGAAGTCTCCAGAGTATTACTGAATAATTGTTACCCAGAATCAGGCTGCCCAAAATATGAGAGCAGGCTTATTTTAATAAAGTTTAAGTTGTGTTATGTGTTAATTAAAGAAAATATAATCTTTATAAAAAGAAGAACCATAAAGAAAAGTGACCAACAAACCCAGAGGGAAATAAGAACACAAGTCAGGTCATTTCCATGATGATAAAGCAGTAGGAGGGAAAAGTCATAATATTTAAATGCACTGGAAGTAACAGAATTCTAGGACACAGAGGAAAAATCTCCTTTGAAGTCGAAGTGCACAGAGTGAATATAAGATGGTTACAATAGTGTACAGAGGAGATATCTTTGAGGATTTGTGGGATAGCAAATAGACCCTTATGTTAATTTTGTGGGGTTATAATGACTTCTACTTTGTAAACAGTTTTGATTCTAGAAAACCAGAAAAGTACTCAGAACACAAAGGAAAAAAAAAAGCAGGAAACCTATTGCATTGTCTTTTTAAAGTAGGCTCTGATTCATGGCAAAAACCTCAATATTCCTTTTAGGTGTTGCAGTTCAGTTAGTTGGAGAAGAAAGGAAATTGTAACAGTTAAGGTGATCAGAAATTAAGATTATACCTTTGACACCAGTAATATTAGTGTAAAGTTTTCTTAGAACCCAAAGCATGGTTTGGAAGGAGGAGAAAAGAAGAAAAAAGGAGGGGAGAGGGAAGAAACAGGAGAAAGACAGAAAGTTAAAAAAATAGGAGGAACAAGGAACACAGGAGGCTCCTTTTGTTTGTGATCCTCAAACCAAGTCCAGAACAATTTCTTAAAAATCGTATTTCTCCTTCCATCTACTTTTTTCCTTTCCATGTCTTCCACTCTCTCATTCTTTATCTTCTTGTATAAGTCCTTTAGTGGATTCCTTTCTGTGAGACCTAAAAGCCAACTTGAAACTGCCATTTACCGAAAGGCCATCCATCATTTGACCCTGTGGTAAAAATGGAGAAAGGTCATTTAAATTGGGTGGAGAGGTTTTTTTTAAAAGGAGAAGGGGACCACTTGTCCTTTAAGCAAATCCATCCAGATTATCTTGCTATTTTAGATCATATGGATCTGATTTTTCTATTGGCATCCACCAACAGAGTGGAT
The DNA here is from genome assembly GCA_004027295.1 of Dolichotis patagonum. Classification (NCBI taxonomy): domain Eukaryota; kingdom Metazoa; phylum Chordata; class Mammalia; order Rodentia; family Caviidae; genus Dolichotis; species Dolichotis patagonum. Next base: position 44,800 of record PVJX010003062.1, read on the forward strand.
TCATACAATGTGAATAATAACATGAATACAGATGCTTTTCCATTTGAGGTGGTAGCAGGAAGAATGGAAAAGTTATCTTATGCAAATTGTGTTTAAAGTTACCTGTATTAAGTAAAAGCCTTGTATTTTGCTTATTGGGCTTTTGTTTTTCCAATTACCAAAGCAAAATGTCATTCCCAACAGAATAGTAATAAATTGCTAAGGTAATAGCGACTCTGCATTATTTTGCAATACAAAACAAAAACAAAGCAATTGAAAGAAAGTTTCAGGACATGTCTCAATTTCAGCAAGAAATACAAGCATTTGTGGAAAAATATTGTATTCTCCCATTTTTGCGAAGCTGTGCCTAGCGATCTGGCTCATATTGGAAGGTGAGAGAGTCCCTTCCTGAACATGTAGGGAAGGAATCAGCCGAGAGAGCTTAGCACAGTAACAATGTCATGGGATGTGTAGTCAGAAAGAAGGTATAGGTTCTCAGCATCTTTAAGTGATGTCTGTCTCTTTGTGCCTCAAAGTCCTTTAATCTCTAAACTATAGTCCATTAATCTCTAAACTTCATAATTGTGGGCCTGATTTGTATAATACTAGGAATAGGCCTTGTCTGCCCCATTAAATTAATGTCAATTTTATGTGGAATACTCAGCATTAAAAAAGGAGCAACAACAGGCTTCAAATAGCAAGTTGATTGCTCCAAAACATATATACAATTGTGTACATGGTACTGTGTAATAACTAGAAGTGAGCAAAGGTGATTATCCTATAGCAAAATCCATGCAGTAAAATGTTCTCTCAGAGTTTTTCTGTTGAATTCAAAGTCTTGGGAGCAAAGTGACAGGTAATCTTATCCCCCTTCCTTCACTACCTGATAAAATTTAGTCTGAGTTCTAGTTAAACTTTGACATAGAAATGAGGAAAAGTAGACCCATTCAAAGTTTCCAGCCATTACTCTTATCCTGCATTATATTAATGGCTTAAATATTTCTGTGACTATCTTTGTCCATTCAGGGTTTTATAATAAATACCATTGACTGGATAATGTTTACGCTATAAAATTTATTTCTCACAGTTTTGGAAGCTGGAAAGTCTGAGATCAAGCTGCCAGCGGGACTGACTGTTTAATGAGGGCTCATTCTGCATAAACAGGAGTTTCTTGCTGCTTCCTTACCTGGTAGAAGGGCCAAACAAGCTCCGCTGGGACACCAGTGCCATTCGTGATGTCAGAGTCCTCGTGGCCTAGTCACCTCTTCAAGGTTTCACCTGCTTAGTACCTTCACCTCGAGGTTAAATTTCAGCATACAAATTTGGAAGACATAGAAATTTTCAGATCATTCTACCTGTCCTGCCCCTCATCTCCATAGTCCCAGAGTCATAACTCACTCAAACACCAGTTCAAAATTTGAAAGTTCCAAGCTTAACTTCAATCGTGTATGAGTGAAACATAAGGCATGAGTCATTATGAGTTCGTGAAATCAACTAAGTTACATGCTTCAAACACAACAATGATGAGGCAGGTGGGATAGATATTTTGATTCCAAAATGGAGAAATAGGAAAGATGAAAAGCAGAGTAGATCTCAAGCCCCAAACTCAACAGGGCCTTTAATGGTCAACGTTAAGGTTGTAGAATAATCTGTTTCTTGATGTTCTCTTTCAGTTATTCTGGAACAAGGCTTGGGACTCCAGGGTTCTGGGAAGCCTTGCTCTAATGGCTTTGATGGGTGGAACTCAGGCTCCGTCACTCGTGGGCTGGTGACTAATACTTGTACCTTTCCTAAGCTGCATTCTGGTGACTCCATAATTCTGGCTGGCGGAGTGGTCCCACTGGCATGGCTCAGCTAAGTTTGCCTTCATGGGGAATCTTTACTATGACCCTGACTATTTGGCAGATCTCTGACAGGTCCCTTGTCTCTCCAGAACACCCTTCAAAATCTAGGTATAGGTGGCCATGGCCTTGAAGTGTGTTCAGTCCTGCAGGCCAGTGGAGATGGCAGGCTTGCTGGTTGTGCTCACACCTGGAGCAATGGACAGGTATGGTCCTAGAAAGTAAAGGTAAGAGATTTGAGGAAATATTGGAAAACAAACATTAAGATTCCTCAGGTACCAGATCCCTCCTTTTGAGGTTCTTTTCTCCAGGTCTGCTCTGGACCTGAGAGGGAACTAGCAGGCCATATGATCTCAGCTCTGATCCTGGGGTCATTCCTGATGTATAGCATCTGGCATCCTTCCAGCCATACTAATCGGCTTAGCACTAAGTGGTTTGGCACATCTTGAACATGCTCTTTTTCATTCTTCACTGCATGCATAAGATGAGAAATTTCCCAAATGTTTAAGTTTTGCTTCCCTTTTGATTATAAATTCCATCTTTAGTTCATTTTTTCTCTTCTCACATTTTACTCCAAGGCAGATAAGAAAAGCCATATGCACCCTTGACACTGCTTAGATAAATTTTGTCTGCTAAAATCCCATTTCTTTGCTCAAAATCTCTATCTTTTACAAAACGCTAGGACACAAACATAATTAAGCCAAGATTTTGGCTTTTGATGAAGAGGACATTATGGGCTAGGCGGGAACTTTCAGGGTAAGTCATCATGTGCATCTGGAGAAAGAGGTGGCTGCCCTTTTAAAATGACTGTTAACATTCCTTCAAGCTATTCTTTTGTCTCACCTAAGCCATCCATAGAGAACCACGGGGAACCAGCCAAAATTGGTGCATCACTTGGACCTATAGTAATTTGGTTCCCTCCCTTCTTATTATAATGTTAAATTTCCCCACCAAGAGTTGTTCCTGTTGGCCAGTTTTGCATATGTGATGCAAGATCTCTAGCTGGGCATTCTTACGAATGTGCCTGCCTCTACATGTGATATCACATCTCTCCATGTGAATGTACGTGAACTTTTCTATTAAAACCCCTTGTCTTCTTTTGAGAGGTATCTCCAGAGAAGATACTTTGAGAGGTATCTCCAGTGCTATCTTTGCCTGGACAGTAAATTTCTCTTCTCTTTTATCCCTAGATTGTGGTTATTGGCTTTGAACTCAGCAAGCAGTGAACTCGTTGTGATGGGTTACAGAATCACCTTTATTCCTGTTTTCAACAGCAGTTCCTCAATTTTTGTCTCAGATCTCACCAAAGTGGCCTTACTATTAAGATTTCTAACTACACCAGGTTCACAGACTCTAAGTTAATCTTTGAAAAGATAGAGGCTGCCTTTGATGCACTCTTCTTCACAGAATTGTCCTTAATGCTCTGTTCATGGCTCTGTAGCCTTTGTTCTTAGTGTGCAAATTCCCTGCCATGTGCCAGCCCAGAGCAGTAATGATACATGCATTTGTACTTGGGTGTTCACCAGTAAGTCTACACACATACAAATACCTTTCCCCATCTATATGTGGATATCTATGCATATGTGTTCTGCATATGTGGGCACAGCTGACTAGCTGTGACAAACTACTTTAAAGAAGAAAGGTGTATTTTGGCTCAGGGTTTCAGAGATGATAGTCTATGCCCTATGACAAGACAGTATCATAACCAACAGGCATCAAAAAGCTGCTAAGCTCATGGTGGCCAGGAAGCAGAGAGAAAAGAAAGAACCAGAGGGGAAAAGGTCAATGACAAAATAGTCACCAAGGTCATGCCCCCAACTCACTGCCTTCAATCAGACCCCACTTCTTAATAACTCATTTAAATATAACAATTGATTAATCAACTCATTTGAAGAGGTCAGAGCCCTCTATTTCCCAGCCTCCTCTGTAGGCTTCATTGTTGGACATAACCTCATTGAAAATCAAGCCTTCAACACACAGTTCTTTTGAGGGACATCCTAGATGTAAACCATAAGATTGTTGATATGAAGATAGATGCATGTGCATCCATGAGCATTCATTATTTGGTTGCATATGCATAGATTTATAAGGAGTTAGGGACTTAGCTCCACAGAATAAGTACCTGCCTGGCAAGTGTGAGGTCATGAGTTTGATCCCTGGTACAAAAAAAAAAAAGAAAAAAGAAAAAAGATTTATAAGGAATATTCTCTTATTGAACTTGCAACTGAAATTTAATAAAGTGTGATGCTGTTTCCAAACTAAGAAGCTGACTTATAATTCTCTTTTTGAAGAATTTCAGAAGAAAACAATGGAACTTAACTTTGAAAAACACAAAAATAAACAATTATTCACACTTTGCCTTTTTCACACTTTGAACTTTCTCTCCATATGTTGAAACACCTCACACTTGACTTGTTATCCCCCCCAAAATAAAAAAAAAGATGCAAAGGTGAAGCCATAGGAGAACACAAAAGTCTACCTTATAAATTTGGTAGTTCATTCTATTGACTATAGAGCAAGTGGCACTGGTCCCAAGGCAACATCAGAATTACAGGATGCAGCCTCAGTTAGTTAGTTTTACAGTTCTACAGTGAACTGCCTGAGACAATGAACTTATACATGGAGAAAAGGTTTATTAGGCTGATGATTCAGAATGTTCAAGACTGGGTGGCACCATCCCTTTAGGCATCTGCTGAAGGATCAGTTGGCAATGGCGGAGATTGCTTGTCAGAGAACCACTTGAATCATGAGCCAGGAAGCAGAAAGAAAGAAGATGAGGCAGTGATCCCAAAATCTCTAGGGGAACACTCGCAAAGATGTAAGGTGCCCCTAAAGGCCCCTTCTCCTAAGAGTTCACAACTCCTCCCAGTAGCACTCTCCCGGACACCAAGTCTTTACTACATGGGTCTTTTGGGGACACTCAACACCAAACTATAGGGCAGCCCTTCTCTCCAGCCATCAGAACAATTTCAGAATGATATCCCAGCCTGTTGGAATGCAGGAAAAAAGTAAGGAAGTCTGGTCCAAATTCACAATATTAACAATAGTAGCAAATCTTTGTAGGCACTTAATGTGAGCCAGTACCATTTGAAGAGTTTTAGAATTTATTATTTTCTGTTGTTATTATTTGTAGGTCTCCAATTTATTTTGTTTTATATTATATTTATATGTTTATTTTATTTTATATCTATATATTACTTATATATATTTTATTTAATTTTCTTATATTTACATATATATTTATTTTATATATATTTATTTTATTTTATATTTTTATATTTTATTATGTTTTGTCTCTCTTCATAAAGAGACTCTGTCTTAGGCTGGCCTTGAGCTCACTTTAGGCCCAGGCTAGTCTTGAATTTGTAACAATCCTCCTGCCTCAGCCTCCCAAGTGCTGGGATTACAGGCATGCATCACCATGCCCAGCATCCAATTTTACTTAAGACATGTTAATGTCTTAATGATATAATCTTCTATAAATCATTAACAATATAATCTTCTCTAAATCAGGAACCATAGCATCTAAAAGAAGTCTATATTAATAAGCCTATTTAATTGAGGCAAGAACTCAAGTTCCAAGATGTTGAGCTAGCAACATGACCATGTAATGGTGAATTCAGGGGTTGAATTCCGGTTATAATATTTAAAGTGATTTTATTTTCAGGGCTTAGTCTCCAATTTCCATTCTGCTACTTTGGTTTGATTTGATAACAGAAAATTGAATCAGGCAGGTAAGCCTGGTAGGAGGGAAAAATCACAAAATGATCCACAACATTCTACATTTTCTGACTGTATTTCATCTGCACATACAAGTTCAATAGAGATTGCTTAAAATGTTTCCAATGGATCCTGGACTACAGAGCATTATACTTCAGGACAGTTCTGACCCAGTAAGATGTTCAAATGTGAGGATGTTGGCTTTATCATCATTTCCATGAATTTGGGCTACTATGTCATCCATCTTTAATGCAGAGGGAACACAGAATGCCCACTGTCCTCAATCCTGGGGAAAGCATTTTTTATGACCTTTCCTGAACATGTTTTTACTTTTCATGACCTGTGGTGAGATGATGACCACCATGTAGGTGTCCCCTTAGCATTGTCTCTGACTATCACACTCTCACAGGAAATGGCCTGGTCATCAAAATCACCAGTTAACATTCATGCTAAGCCCAGTCTCACTTAAACAGTTTATTCCTCCTAACTTGAGTGTGTGAATGTGGAAGAATAAAAGAAAATATGAACTGAATAAGAAAGGTAAAATAAAAAGAGGAATTACAGCTATCTCAGTATCTACTATGCTATTAACAAAGCAAACTCCATGGTCTCTGTTACATGCATAAGTTTGAAATTACTTAGGTTATTATACTTCCGGCTCAGTTCAAAGTCACAGCCATCTGGAAATTTTCCAGCCTCCTCTATTCTCACCCTTTGTCAACTATATTAACTGATTGTGATATTTTTTCATCCCCTAGATGAGACCCCACAATTCTTCCAAACAAATATGTCAGAATAATGGATAATTACCACTTCATAAAATTTAGTTGCCAAATCTGTTATGGATCACTGACATGAAGAGACGTTTACATGTACAGTATTTGGCACTCTTGAAATAGATTGAGTTGACCCAACATATGACAAAAAGGTAAATTTCTGGCAGCACCAAGGAAGTGGAGGTGTGTTGGCTGTAATTCCAGACAAAGTAGCAGACTTCGACAGAGCTTAGATTATACATGGCTATTCTAAAAAATGTTTCAAATAAAACATTTTTATTTATTGAGCATATTACACTTATACACTCTAAGTTGAAAAAGGAATCTTGGCATTTGCAACTCTTACATGCGTGCGTTATTGTCAAGGGTATCGTCATTTTATACATGGGCGCTCCAAGCGTTTAATCAGATGCCCTTAAATATTTGAATTATGAAACTCATTTCCATTGCTTTAATTCCATGATCATTACATGGTTGTATATTTGTTTGCTTTCCACTTTTACTGATCATACTATGTGAGTGTTTTGTTTTACAGAAGCTAGATTTCATGCTTTAAGTCTACATTAATCTATTGCAATTTTACTTTTTTTAGTTCATTAATCTTAGTCACTTCCTCATTGCTGGGTCACAATACCCATGACGTGAAGGAAGGAAAATTTATTTTGGTTCACAGTTTCACTCTATATTTGTCTGACTCCAAGGCAGAAACAGGATCGCAAAGGGACATTGTATAAGAAATGATTCCCCATGTGACATCTAGGAAGCAGAGAGCAAAGAGAGACTTGGGGACAAGAAAACATCCATCTAGGTCACACCCCCAGTGACCATCTCCAGCCTACTCCAATTTCTAATAGTATATTCAGATACTGAACTCCAGTGGGCAGATTTACTGAGGAGAATAGCACTCCTATGATCATTGGAGAGGCACTTTATATTTAAACTATGATATAATTAAAACTATAGTTTTTCAAAATTCTACAAAATATTTTCCTCACACTAATTTTTCTCTATGGCAGATCTAGGGATTCAATAAACTCCACTCAGAGCCAACTTTCTGGTGTAACAACCTGTATTAGTGAGGTTTCATCACTGTGGCCAAATATCCAAAAGACCCACCTTGCAGGAGGAAATGCTTATTTTGTTTTAAGGTTTCAGGGGTTTCAGTTCGTGTTCAGCTGGTTTCATTACTGTGGGCCTGAGAAGAGAAAGGCAAGGAAAGGAAAGCTTCTTACTTTGTGGCAGGTGGTGAGAAGTGCAGATCAGAGTGCCAGAGACACAGAGGCATAGTCCCCAAGCCATGGTCCTAAGGTCCCCTCTTTGAAATTAGGGCTTGCATCTCTGTTTCCATTGCCTCCCAAAAATATCATCAGATTCGGAACCCATGAATGGATTAAACTGTTGATGAAGTTAAGACCCTCCTGAAAGTTTCACCTCAGATGACATGAGACTTTTGGGAGTCATTTTAAATCAAAACCATAATACCACCGCTTCCTCTCCTTGTATCTAAATTTAAGGCATATAGCTGAGTGGTTAATAAAAAGAATTTTGGTCAGAAAAGTGAAATTTCTGCAAATCTTTCTGGTTATGTGACCTTTGGTGAACCTCAAAACTTCAATCAGACTGAAGATCTTGCTTGAGATGTAGTAGTAATAGTTTGTATTAATAATGCCATTATGATGAATAGATGGATGTACTTAGAGGTTCCATTAGTTAGCACTTAGTGTATGTTAGCTACTGTCATTGTTCCTTTTTTGTAATTCTCATGATATTAAATCCCTACATAGAGAATATGGTGACATGTGAACAGCATCTTATCCCTAATGATTCTATGCCCATGAGACCTAAACTCACTTTTGTGACTTAACTGTTGCCAGTTGCTCTACCATCTACAATTGAAGCTACTTGATGGTGAGACATCTACTTTACATAGCATTATGTAAAAGGGCATTTTAACTATGGTAACAATTGCAGCCAACTTAATGTCATTTCAAAGCCACTGTCAGACAACCCACTTTTTGTTGAGGGAAATTGTCTTCCAAAGACTTCCCATGTCAGATTTTCCTAGCACAATCAGAAAAAAAGCACAAATTGGCTATTAATCATTCAAAGGCATTCATTAGGAACCTAAAAGGGCATAATGTAGTACTAAGTACTGTGTAAAGTGAATCCCACAGACAGAACCCCAGTAATATAGTACCATCTATGCTCCAGGGAGAAAGGAAAAGAAGTTTGTATTTCATGAGAAATGGTATGTTTTGGAAAAAGTGTTCTCTCAGATGTTGAGAGAACTAGCTTTATACTACATTTGTTCTTTCGCAGTTCACTTTACATCACTGTCTCCTCACAGAAAAGCAAACTTATAAAATATGTCTCCTCCCAGCATCCTTAAGGCATTGCAAACTTCTATAGCATGCCATGCAAATCTATATACTAATTTTCTGCAACAATTGTTTTAATTAAAAAGTGATCAGAACAAAGAGGACCAGAGCAATAATAACTAATTATAAGTAACAATTTGGGTACTAGAAATTTATCTCAGGGGGTGAGTGTTTGCCAGCATGCTTAAGGTCCTGGTATCCATCCTTACCTCTGTCAAACAACTAAAACAAATCAAGTAAGATGGGATATAGTGAGAATTATTACAGTTGGTCAGAGATAACTTAGGAAGTTGAGAGCAGAAATTTAATACTTTTGGGTGATTATTTTGTAGTTCTTTGTAGGGAAATGAAATAAAATAATTTGGGGGAGGGGAATTGAGAACTTTTTACGGTATTGAAGAGTTTTTCAAGGAAATAAATGGCCTCCAGAACCCATCATTCGGTTACTTATTTCTAATCATTTTTGAGGCTCTGGGGACAGGACCAGGCAGACACCTGCATCCAGGGAGCTTTTGCCGGGAACAATGAGACAAAAATCCTTCCATGGCTTTTGGACACAGGCTCTTCATCTCCTACTATATTCCTCCCTTGGCATACCCCAACCTCGTCAGCAAGTGTTTGTAATTTTTTACATGCTTCCTACTCGGGATTTCACAACAATGACTTCTTAAGAACCTCTTTCTCTACTTTTTTGTTTAATTAAGCTGCACTCCTGCTGCTTCTCCTCTTCTTCAGGGGTGCATCCTGTAAGTTTCAGAGTAAATCAGACACCAGTTGTCAGTTCTCCAAAGGGTATGCTCAGTTCTTTACTTATTTCTCTAAAGTGCATTAAGCCACAGAATTTGTGCATGATTGTTCGGCCCAGCCACTCTATCAGACTGCAGGTGCCACAACACAGAAGCAGTTGCACTTGACACCTAGTGAAATGTCAGCAGCTTCTCCATAGGAATTGTCAAGTGCATAAATGAATAACTGTGTGAAGAAAAGGGAAACCATGTACTTTAAGATTGCATAGTTTTTTTATTTTATTGGTTACATACATTTATTGTAGAAGACCTCAAATATAGAAAAGAATAAAATAATAAAATATTTTATCTCTCTTATACATGATTAACTGTTTTAATTTCATTATTTTATTGATCATTTATTAGTGTATTAATAAAGGAAATTATTTTAGGTATTATGATTTCATTTCTAAATATGCATGTAATCATATACATGGATGTATACATATGTAATTTTGGATTACTTAGTATATAGTATTCATAAGCCTGTTTATAACAGTAATACACTTGAAAACTTGTTAAATGTTCTTCATTGAAACTATTTTAATTGCTAAGCAAGCAATCTAATTTATTTATTTAGTAGCTTATTGTTGGAATTTGGGTGATTTAAAACTTTTTATTATAAACATACCTAGAATAACTGTTCTGCTAAACTTTGCATTCTTTTTTCTAAAGATAAGTTTCTAAATGTAAAATTATTGAGTCTTATGTCTTAGTGCATAATGCCAAATTATTATTAAAGGGAAACCATTTCCAAAGCTTTCTTACTCTAGTAAGAAAATCTAGCCACATGCATCTTGAACATATTATTTCTATTCTTTCAAACTCTGCCAAGTTTATAGACAAAGTTTATGTTTTATTTCAGTTCATATCTGTTTTATTTTAAGCAGAGTTGACTTATATATGAACATGTACATACATGGATAGACATATGTGTGTGTCTATATATATATTTACCATTTTACAAATAAGTCATATTACATATATGTCTGTTTCTCTCTTCACTTGAGATGTTTTATCTTTTTTCTTAGTGATATATATATTTACATATTTTCAACATTCTTAGAATATATTTACAGTGAATCATATTTTTTAAAAGTGTGTTGGTGCCTTTTGATTTTGAATTATTACTTTGCTGTACAGTGACTATATATATATATATATATCTTGTTTTATGATATGAAGTAAGATTTTGTTCAATTTTTTGGTTAAGTAAATTTTCAGTTCCATCAAACATCACTTTTACAAAAATCTATTGTTTCCTTGATATGCGACAATTAACACATTGTGATTATTATATATTTTTGCCTTCTATTATGTATTATTCTAATGTTAGAAAAGTACCTTTATTAATGTAATTTCATTCGGTGCTATAATATGAAGTAAGCTCATTATTCTTTTTTAATTAAAGCTATTTTTTCTTTTGCTATTATAATTTATTTTTTTAGATAAAAAGAATTCATCAGGTTTCATTGCACTTGCCATTCCTGTTTTACATTAGAGATTAGATTGGTTCCTTTATTCAAATCTTCTTTTCTCTGTTTATAAAAGCTTTTAATTTTCCTTCTTAACCCCTACACATTATTTGTCAAGTTTATTCTTGAATATTCAATCTTCATTCTTCCCATTATAAATATCTTTCTTCAAAATACATATTTCTAATGTAAAAATAGAAAAATTATTGAATTTTATGTATTTATTATGTAATTATTTAATTTCTAGAACTTATTTTATTGCAAATAGGTTATGAATTTGTATCTCTTTTCTTTCTGTTATGGCAGTTAGACAACAGGCCCTGTGTTAATTTCTGTATGGTTATTTCTAATGCTATTTTCTCATCATTTTGCTTATTAGAACTTTCATATCAATGTTAATAAGTGAAAAAATGAGTTTTAACTTTCAAATATAAGAGTGATACCTTTTAAACTATATACTTAATTTTCTTTGGGTCTCCAGATATATATTTTATTATGATTTGGATGAAGCATTCTATTCTCAATTTACAAAACATTTTAAATAAGAAAAAGTGGCTAAATATTATCAAAGTTATTTTTCAAGTCATCATATTTTCAATACTGTCACTATAGTTTGCTTTACCAAACAAATTTTCTGCAGAAATGCAGTATTATTTCAAAATTAATATTAACCTTTTGGGTCACTTATAAATGTCTATCAATAATTCCACTGGCAAAATTCAGTCTATTACCAAACTTCCTTGAGTGCTTGCTTTACATGTTAATAGAGGAACATTTTCATATCTGAAATGTTATAGGCAGACTTGGAAGAAAAGTAAGAAAAAGAACTGAGGCTCTGTGAATAGAGGTAAAATGTCTTTGTAGTGTAAGTAAATTGTGTTGGCAAAGTTAATCCAAAGGGACTGTCAGTTTCAGTAATGGACAAACATTAACACTGATCATGAATAGCCTCAAGTCCTAAAGGTGGGAGAGAAATCAGATTTAGCAATAAGTAATGTTCAGACAAATAGACGACTTCTAGGTGATGTCTATGAGCAAGAGAGAGTGATTTACTAGACTGCGGTCTAAGAACCAGGTCTAGTCTCCAGAGCAAAGTAATACAAACAAGACTCATTAAAGGAACACCAGCATTTGAAAGACAAAATCACATGAACCCTAGTTTTATGTGTCTTTCTTGTTAGCAGGTCTTTGGTTGTCTAGGTTGACCTGGGTTCAGTTAATCTTCCTTCCTCAGCCTCCTGAGGAGCTGGTCTTACAAGTCTACACCACTGTGCCTAGCTCATGCTTTGCAGATCCTGTCTATTTTTGTACCTCATAAATCAGGCAGCAACTGTATCAAAAATAATTCAGAATACTCATTCCCTTACACAAAGTGGACATGTTTATAACTAGAGAAAAGGAAATGACATAGAGACAAAGGAAGTCAGGTACAGTGTCAGCCTGACTGGTGGGTTACAGCTTGCATTTGTATTATTGTTTGTACTATCAGCCATTTATGATTGGGTGAAACCCATATACATGTTACAAGAGTAGGTTGTTGTCTGTTTGTACATCAAATTAAGTTACATGTTTCTAAGAACAATGAAAGCTTTAGGACAAGCTAAATACATCTGGAGGCAACTTTAGGCCAAAATTACCACTGATAACTCAGAAAAACTACTGATGTGGGACCAACATGTGGATCCCAGAAGAAAGCCTGCTCTAAAAAGGGATCCCAGATGAGAAAATATACAGTCACCAACAAGACACCAGAACTTTTGGAGTCAAGCTGTGAGTGAGATATCAAAGAAAGTCTCAGTGTCATTCTAGATCACTGTTTGCCAGTTGTTTGCCAGTCACTGAAAGACACAAATAAATAATGCTTCTTACACTGGCAGAGACATCATCCCTTAGCACTTCCAGTTTTCATATTTTTCTTTTTCTACTTGGAAATAGACAGCCCAATGAACTCAGTAAGGGAGAATCCACAAAATGGGGAGGATTGAATCAGAAAGCTAACAAAAATAATCTATTGAGTTCTTGCGTTTCAAATCCACACTCAAGCTAAAGTAAGATGCTATGTTGGTATGGATTAGTATAGAACTAGTGCAGACAACAGCTTCAGAAAATCATTATTGTGCTCATTAGCATGGAATTATAGAAGTATTACAGTCCTATTTGTAATGGTTAGTGTTGCTTTCATCTAACCTACCATTAAAACCAAGTCATTTCTATAAATTTTGGTCATTTGGCCTTGACCTACTAAAATACTAAAGGCATATCTATCTGAACAATTGTATTATAAAAAATGAATAAGCTTTTCTTTAAGAAAAATCCATTGTGGCAGTACAGGAAACATAGTGCAATATGAACATAATTCAAGTGTAATTTATTTCTAATATAATGAGCATCTATAATTATAAATCATAAGTGATTCCCCAACTTTCTTCAAATCACTAAATTACCTTACTGTTTAATATAAGATGCAATGTTAAGAGTAATTGTTTACTCATAAATATTTGAAAAATGCAAGTGAGTAAGCCAATATTTAAAAATAATATAGTGACACTTTTTATAAAAAACTTGAAAAACTATTAGAGTGAGGTAGTCATTATGATTCCATATTATACATCTCCAGTCACTGAACATAATAGGTATACACTGTGGTGAGGGCCAATAAGCTTGACCAAGAGATAAGAGAGGAAAAGGTTTATTAGTTGTAACAAGTCAGAAGAACACCAGGGATGACTTCCAAAGCAGTGTCTATATGAATAAAAAAGCAAAGGAATTTTACCAGAAGAGGTAGATATATTTTTCTAGAGAAATTTATCATCTCAGAGAGAGGGAGGTGTATTCCTACACACGCATAATTTGAGATCATGCATTTCCATACATTGCATGTTTAAGAATGGCAGATGGGACCTTATCTGGAGTGGAGAATTTAGAATTGCAGTGAGGCTATAATGAGCAGAGTTTACTCTGGGTCACCAAGAAAAGGGGTTGTGTGGCTATGGTCTTCTTTGGAGGACATTAGAACTGGAAGGGATCTTAATAGTCAGCACAGGAAGCAGCTGGTTGTTCCTCATGAATACAGGTTCTCAATCTTCAAAGTCTGGCCTACCAACAATCTCTCTTTTCACTTCTGTCATTCCCTAGTATGAGAGGAAAATCAACTAAGGCATTTTTGCTGGGGTTCATTGAGAAACTTTTTAAAAGCTGACAGTGATTTCTAACTTCTTTTCCCTTCCTCTTCTCTGATGCCTTTATCCTCAAATACGATTCAAGAAAATATTGGAATGAAATCTAGGAAGAGGTGTCTGTGAGGAAAGAAATCTTTAATATCTTACTTGTTTTACTCCCAGTCACCAATTCATCACTCTTCTAGAGCAGTTCAGTTCAGAAATTAGATCCCAGTCTTCAACCAGAAGTCGAGTTTAAACCACAGAGTTTAGACAATATCCTTTGGAGAACCGGTTGGTACCAGAATTTAGCCACATGTTCATGTTTTGTGTGCAGAGTTTGTGGTTGATTGCTTTTGTGTGTGCTCACACGTGGTATGTTATTTTTGTTTTAAACTGTGTTTAATGGACTATTTGAATGTGAGATTTTTTCACCTGGAAAGCATTCCAAAAACAACTGAATGCTGCTGTGTATGAATGTCAGTGTCAGTTTCACACTGGAAAGGGGTTGCAAAAGTTACAAGGGGGAAATGATCCAGAAAATCTTGTTAAAGTAGTTTGCCTCTGAAATCGAATCCTCTGACAATGATATTTAAAATATAACATCTATTTCTCTCAGGTCATAAATTTCTCAGTTGTGAGATAAAACGGAGGTATGAAAACTCTTTGTTTAGAAAGATAAGTCTCCTTCATTTTTCTCATATGGACAGAAATATATTTCCACCAGTCAGACATGATGCAATATTAGCACTATTCTAAATAGAGCCTTGCATCTCATGCTTTTCCATTAAATACTGAATTCTTATTTGTTGTTTGTGCTAGTCATATTACTTAAAAAGTAAAAATTATATTATATGTTATTCAAACTGTTGGGATTCTATAACTACAAGTCCCCAACTTAGGAATGAGTTCCATTCTGAGAGAATTGTTTGTAAATTGGATTCATTCTAAAATTGGCAAAGTAAGACATTCAGTAAACCTGTGAAAGTTTGCAGTTGAAATGTTCATAAGTTGGGGCTTACTGCAATTTATTTGATTAATAGTTCAGTTTTTTCAAATTATTACCTATTACAAATAATGTTTCAAAACTTCCCTTGTAAGTAAATCTTGTTTACATCTGTTACTGTCTCCTTAGTATATATTCCACAATATTATTTACTTGATTAAAACACATATATCTAAAATATGTGAGTATATTTTATACTATTCTTTCCAGAGAGACTTTAACAAGTTTCACCTCATTTAGTGCATTAGAGAATGTCACTCTCTCTATATTCTGTACATTACCATCATTGTTTTGTTTTTCTGTTTGTCCAGTTGATGAACAGAAAAGTTACTTGCATTTAATTAGTTACGTATAAGAAATACCTTTATGTTTCCATTTTATGAATATTTTGTTCACATTCTTCATCCATGATATTGGTATTGCTGGTTTTCTCCTTATAATAATTTTATATAAATATAGTCTAAAGATTTTCATGGCTTTTGATTCCTTGTTATTCGGTGTAGGAATGTAGGAAATTTTGAAACTTTCAGAATAGTCACACTTTCTGTGAGTTTGAAATGACAGCTCTTGCTTGAATCAATATTTTTAAGTCTTTAAAGCCCTAAATTGTATTGAATTAGCTCCTTGGCCAACAAAAACTCAAAGCTGTCATCATAAATTGTGATATTTCAACTTGACTCATGTAAAAATCACCTATCAGAGCAGTAAAATTCTGGCTGTGTCTGTGGATGACTGACATGCAGGCTAAGAACCAGGCGGAAGTACCACCCCTGATGAGTGGCAGTGACCAATAAGCTTATAGCCTGGACAGAATAAAAAGGGAAAGCAAAAGGAAGTGTTCCCTTTTCTGGAGGAGATTTGATCTTTGCCATTTCTTTCAAACACTGGTATCCAGTTCTTTTTCTCCAGCCATCCAATGCAGAATCTTAAACCTTCTAACACAGACCTGAAACAGTGAAGCTATAGTGAGCTTCTAGGCATGCAACCTTCAACTGAATTACCTGCTCAATACAGACAGCCATTTTGGATATTTCTGTCTATGATCCCACAGATAGCTATTTGCTATCTTCTATTTCTAATCCTGTAAACCTAACTAATAAATTGCTTGTATAATTTCACATATATTTTATATTGATTCTCATCATCTGGAGAACCATAAATAACATGAAAGTTGTTGAAGACAAGAGACTATCTATTGGCAGTCTAAACCTTTAGTCTTGTGAACTGAGATTTGTCAGAGGAGACACGTGTTCAGCATTTACAAATTTTTGGAAAAAATGTAAATTTTCATTCATCAGAAAGAATGCCACTTACGGGATGGGGATTGAACTCAGTGACACAAGCACCTGTCTGGCAAGTGCAAAGTTGTGAGTTCGATCCCCATACCAGTAACTAAATAAATACAATAAAAAATTCTTCTTGATGCTGTAGCCAACTAGAAAAAAAACTTTATCATTGCTAAGAACTTTTTGAAATGTAATTATGTAGCTTTATAATCCTATACAATACATAGATAGCTTTAAATATTTTCAATGTACTTATTTTGAACTTCACTGGCTATACCACGTGGATTTTCATATATAATTACATTCTGAAATTCATTCATGTTGATGTTCACATTACTGTTGAAGAATATTCTATTGTATAATGTATTTAGCTTATATTTTCTTCTACTTTAAAAAAATCCTATTATAAATATTGCTTATAGAAACATTTATATATGTCTTTCAGTATCTCTGTAATTATACCAAAATATGTCCATTTTTTACTTTAATGAAATTGTTTTTCAAAGTAGGTCTACAAATTGTAATTACTGTCCCTCATTTGTTATTATCATGTCTTTCTATTAATGATTTTATGATTATAATAATCAGTACCATTTTATGGTTTGAATTAATATTTTTCAGGATTACCATTGAATTGAACATTTTCATAGGCTTATTTTCTTTATATTTCCTGCTCTTTAATGTATGTGCTTATAATTACATCTTACCAAATTTTTACTAAGGTATTTATCTTTTCTTATTGATTTGTAGCATTTTTAAATTAATTAATATTTCAGTTTTTGCCACCTATACACATAGCATTTATCTCCCTCATTTTGGCAGTTACACTTTTCATTGCAAAGTAGTCTTTATATAGTAATATATATATTAAGTATACACAAGGTTTAAAATATAACAAATTACTTATGCTTGTAGTAAATGCCATCAATGCTTTTGATGCCCTCTAGCTTCTCTTTCATGTTTCCTAACTTTGTTAACCACTCTTTTGCATTTTCTCAAACTTAACTTTGTTGCAACATTAGTATACCAAATAAAATGAATATTTTTTCTATTTTTTATTGATATAGGTTTGTAGTACATAATGATTACATCCTTCTTGGGAGTTGGTTTATTTACATGATACATTTTAACTTGGAATTTTATCTTTTTCTTCCTTCTCTCTCTTTTCCTCCCTGTGTGTCTTACACCCTATCATTCACATACATATACACATATGTACATAATGGCATGTACACAACATGTTACAATTTCTTCCTTTTCAAACACACTTTTTTCCCTTGTCTCCTCTTCCTATTCTTCTTAATTCCTTTCCCACATGCTAAAGATATATCTCACTATCCTATTGTCTGTCTTCTTTTTTGCATTTAATTTATAATTGTGTGTTTCTCTGAGAAGCCATAAGTATATACAGATGGCTCCCAATATATGATGGTTTGATTAAAGATTTTTTGCTTTTACAATGCTGCAAATATGTACCCACATAGTCATTCTGCCTTTTACCTTCAATACAGTATTCAATAAACAACATGAGATATTCATTTCATTGTAAATTAGATTTTGTGGTAGGTTGGGTTTTCACAATGTCAGGCCAATGTAAATGTTCTGGACACACTGAAAGTAGGATAGGCTGAGCTATAGTGTTCAATTGGTTAACTATATTAAATGCATTTATATTTAGATACTGACAAATTCAGCTTACCGAAGCATAGCCCCATCCTGTCATGAAACATCTGTTGTAGTCAGGGCTTGCAAGGAGAACAATTACATACAGGACACATAATTTATAGTATTATTTATAATGGTCACCCAAAGAGTCAAATACACAAAAAGTGCAGGAAACCTGTCTACAACACTAAAGATCTAGAAGATCCAGCCAAGGACCTGGATCGCATGGCAATAACTTGCATGAGTTCAGCTGAAAACCTACAGCCCACGACAATGACCCATGCAAGTCTGTCCCACAGATCTGTCCTGGGAAATCCCAAAGGTCAGCGGTGGAATCTGAAACGTCTGTGCCATCAAGGTGAAGGATCTGTGCCAGTAGGTTGAGGCTTCTAACTGGAACCAAGAAGCAATGCTCAAAATAAGGACCAGGGATCCGCTGAAAAGTACCACAGACATCCTCAGTGACAATGAGGCCCTGAGCTCCTCCGGCAATGAGAACAGCTGAGTAAATATCAGGAAGCCAGTGTGGCTAACTTCTGGAGATTGAACAGCACACATCTTCCCCTCCGGAGCCAGGAAGCGATGCTCTAAGTAAGGAACAAAGCTCCCCCAAAGTGAGCCACAGCCACTGTCAGCAACAAGGTCCTGAGTTCCTCTGATGATAACAGCAGACTTCATATCAAGGGAGCCAGTACAACAAGCTCCTCCAGGAGAATCAATGACTAAACAACAACACTTAGGAGAACCCACAACACTACTCTTCCTCTCCAGGTTGCCTTTTTATGCTGGCAACAGTCCTCAGGTGGGCCATCCACACTCAGCACCTTGCTGATTCAGTTTAGCTAGTGTTTAAATTGACCACCAGTTACCAATCCACTACATACTGTATTAAAAATATACGACATGTGCATTGCCTCTAAGCATTCCTTTGCAACTGGTAGACCTTTTGCTAACCCTCATCCTCAAACAAGTGATTTAGTTTTATATAGATATACATTATATGTGAATATTTAGTGTCTGACTTTTGAGCAACATACTACTTATGAGGTCTATGAGTAGTGTCTTTTTAGTTCTGAGTAATATTCCATTGTATTAAAAAATATGCATACTCCCATTTCTGTTACTGGACAAGTGAATTTTTCTGTACTTTATTTATATACGAGTATACACGTATACTTTGTGCGGCCAAGAGCCTTTATTTTAGATAGATACCTTGGAAAGCAATTATTAGTTTGAATGATTAAGTCTATATTTAACTTCAGAATATTTGTAACAAATTTATACACATATTACATTCCCATGAGATATGGTATGCAAGTTCCAGATAATCCATATTTATCAGGTAAGTTTATTTCAGTATTTTGCTTTGTTTCACATGTAACTATTGTAATTTTAATTTGCATTCCTTGAAGACTAATTATATTGAATATCTTTCATTTGTTTATCAGCCATTCATATATATTCTTTGTAATGTATCCATTAACATATTTTATTCATTTTTCTAATTATATTGTTTTCTAATGATGCTAATTTTTCCAAATGTATTGAGAGATAATTTATATACATACACTAAGTAGCACAATTTAAAATGCATAATTTAATGACTTTTGACATATGAATATATAAAATCATGACACCTAAAATTACATAAAATACATCTACCTTTCCTGTCTGCTGTTGGGTACCTAATCACCTAATTTTTTTTCAAAATAGAATACTTTGCATTTTCTCTGTTTTTATATAATCAGAAACACGCAGTTTTATTTTGAGTTTCTTTCATATAGCATAATAATTCACTCATCATGATTCATGCATGCTGTTGAATGTTTTAGTAGTGTACAGATTTTTGCTGTAAAATAGAAAACAAGTGCATAGATATGCTATGTTGTTTTTTTTCCCATTCTATTACAGTTGAGCATTTGGGTTACATCTGGTTTTTGCTTATTGTGAAAAAGCTGCTATAAACAGTGCTGTACAAGTCTATGTGTGGGCATCTATTTTCATTCTTCTTGGGTAAATAGCTACTAATGGAATAGCTGGTTCATATGCTAGGTTAAGTTAAACATAATCAGAAATTGCCTAATGATTTCCTCATACTTGTATCATTTTACACTCCTAACAGCATTATCTGTGAGGATTTCAGTTGTTCAACATTTTACTAGCAGTTGGCTCATCAGCCTTTTTTAATTTTAGCAAGCTAATGTGTATGGAATGACAACTTATTATGGTTTTAATTTTCTTTCCCTAATGACTAATGCTGTAAAGTAACTTTTCATATGCTTATTTGCCATCCCTAAAACTTCTATGACACTGTTTCTCTTCAAGATTTTTCCCACTTCATAGCAAATTCTTTGTGTTCTCATTTCGTGTGTGTGTGTCTCTCTCTGTGTGTCTCTCTGTGTATGTATGTGTGTGTGTTTTCTCATTTTTCATTCATAAGGTTTTTTTGTGGAGGGAGTTACAATTTTTACCAAATTTATTTTTCCAACATTTACTCCATTCTATGGCTTGTCTTTTCATTAAGCCAATAGTCTTTCAAAAAGGAAAAACATTCCAATTTGATAAAATCCAATCTATTAACTTTTTCCTTTACTATTTATGTTGTTGCATCTAAGCTGTAAATATTTCCCCAGAAGTTCTATAGCTTTGATTTTTACATTTAACCTCATATCTCCAGTTCATTTTTGTATGTAATGTGAGTTAAGTATTTATGTTCATTTCTTCCATATGGATATTGATTGTTCTAGCATTTTATGTTAGAAATATGAGTAAAAATCTTCCATTTAAGGCCAGGGATATAGCTCAGCCTGCACAGCATCTGTCTGGCAAGCACAGGATTGTGAGTTCAATTCCTGACCAGAAAAAAAAAGAAAACCAAAAACAACCAAACAACAACAACAACAACAAAAAACACTTCCATTTCTTCTATTGCCTACATACATTTAATGAATATCAATAGATCATGTGTGTCCAAATCTCCTTCTGTTGTCCTAGTTCATCGCACTGAAGGATATGTGTGTATACACACATTTATACTTTCCTTGATTTTTAAAATAAGTTTGAAATCAAGTAATTACTGTTTTAGTTACTTTACTCATTGCTGGAACAAAATATTCAACACCCAACGTTAAAAAATGAAATCCAATCTATCAACTTTTTCCTTTACCATTTATGTTTCTTTAGCTCAGTTTGTAGAGGGTTCAGTTACTAAGCAGCTGGCTCTAAGGCAGGGTGGCACATGGCAAAAGGGTAAAGTTCATGGTGGACAGAAGGTAGCAAAAGCAATAAGGAGGAAGATAAGTTTTTTAGTCATTTATATCTTATTCAGACTATTTAGGGCAGGTAGCACTCACAGGCTTAATCCTAGTGCCCTCAGAGCTATCATTGCACTATGGATCAATTATACACTCTAGATTCAGCCACCTCTAAAAAATCCCTATGCCGGGATGAACCTTTGGGAGGACACCTAGACACAAACCATAACAGTTTCCAATGCTGCTCTATTTCAAAATTATTTTGGCTATTGTATGGCCACTGCATGTTGATACATGGTTAGCACTGTTATCTTTCACGGTAAGAAGAAGGGGGGAAAAAAGAAGAAAAGGAGGAGAAAGAGGAAGAAGAAACCTGCCAAAATTTAATGCTGGAATTTTATTGTACCTAGGTCAATTTGAAACAATAGATATGTAAATTATATCATGTCTTTCAATGCATGAACATTGTGTATCTCTCACATTTTGTTTGTGTTTTATTTAATTAATTTTAGAAATGTTTGGAAAATTTCCCTGTCCAAGTCTTATACTTTTTTGTTAACATGGTCCTTAAGTGCTTTATGTTTGATTCATGACATCATTACTCATCAACAGTATGACTTTCATAACATTTATAACTGTTAATGCTAATATATAAAATTAAAACTGATTTTTGTAAACTGACTTTTTAAGCTACACACCCTGATAAATTTATGTGTTCTAGCAAATTTGTATAGATTTCTAGGATTCTATCTTCTACAAATAAGACTGTTTAAATTCTTTTAAAATTGTATGGCTTTTACTTTGTTGATTGATTTATTACACTAAGTTCCTCCATGTGATTATTTAATAGAACTTGTAGGATTTGATTTTTTCATACTAGCTATTATGTAAGATTAAGGAAATTTCTCTTCTAACTTTTCTTTTTTTAAAAAAATTTTATTTTTAAAGAGGGTAAAATTAAACATAGCAAAACAGCAAAACAGGTCATAAGAAAACAATGCAAGAGACACAGATTTCAAAGCAAGACAACCAGAGATCTTCACTGTCTATCATATTGTCTCTTGTGTTCTTCCAAATAGTTGTCCATATCTTCACATACAATGAATTCATATAAAACAAAATAGTATAGAACTGATAAGAACAGGATAATGAAGGCATTTTAGGTCTTCAAATTCAGACAATAAGGAAGTCAATAATGGCTGCCATAATGTGTCTCATTCTCTTCAAAATAACTGTCCATACCTTCATGTATGTTGAAATTAAATAAAACAAAACAGGCTAAAATCACTCTGAACAAAGAATAATAATATTGCTGGATTTCACATCATGACACTACAGAATCAGCACTGGGTACCTTAGTGTCACTTTTTCTTCAAACTAGCTGTTCATTTCAACATGCATTATATCATTGATTCTCATAAACTTTTTAGAAGTTCTATGCATGCATGAGTCTCTACATGTATACATATCCTTTCTATATTGGAGGGAAAAACAGAACAAACCAAGACAAAACAAAACAAATTCCTAGAAAAACACAAAGCAAAAGACATATAAACAATAATAGCAAAGAGCCCAGAACACTGACAATATAGGCCTTCTACACAAGGTGATAGGAGCATAACTAGGGTTGATATTTTACATAATGATCTTCAAAAGTTCCTCAGATCACTATACATTAATATGCACAATGGTTCCAATTCTACCAGTGTTAACTATTTTGTTCCAAGAACTTATAGAGTTTGTAGCACAATCATCTTAGCTATCCTAAGTGTGTTAATATAATTTTTGACATTTTTTATTTTCCCTTTCTTTTTCTTTCTCCTCATTTTCCCTGAGATACTATTTTTCCCCTTTAAGCAGATTCTTATCCTCTCACTGTAATTATTGTTTTTTTTGTGTGTGTGTGTCTTATGTACTCTTACCATTTCTTACATTAGGGAGACCATACAGTATTTACACATGTGAGTTTGATTTATTTCACTTATGAGTATGGTTTTGAGTTGCATCCATTTCCTTATAAATATCTCAAGAGTTTTTAATCATTAGTAGATTCTGAATGTATTAACTACTTTTTCTGCAACTGTTGAATGGTCATGTTTTTCTCCTTTATTCAGTGAACATGGTGGTATTCGTTACTCCAAATGATAATCATTCTTTAATTTTTAATTTTTGTAACATTTTTGAATCTTTAGAACTTTTACCTGATGCTGTATGTATTTACTGTGAGAGGTTATACATTTATTACCTTATGTTGCTAATAACCTGTCATATATATCCTATCAAAATTCTTTTCCTCCCTCAAAAGTATGTTTTTAAGGCACCATTCTTTGATGTGATAATTAGGATTAAAATGATCTAATCTCCTGTGAAGTATATTGGATTTGGTTATTATTTTTTGGTATTATTACAAAATTCATTATGAATATTCTTATGCAAATCTTTTACATATGTGAAAGAGTTTTATGATTTTATATTCCTAAAAGCGCGATTACTATATAAAATATTCTGCATCTGGCTAAAGTTGATGAACAAGGAGACAGGAAGTAAATCAAAGACCACATAACAATAAAGATTCCTCATTGATTGTATAAGACAAGATTATTTTCTAAAGTGACTCTACCAATTTCTTATAGTCACACAAATAAATTGGATTACTGGTTGTTCTTATGCCTACAAGTCTTAGTACTACCCTTCTGCCTTTTCATTGTTTTCATCAATTTGCTGCATGCAAACTAGTGTCTGTTATGGTTTATACATTGAATGTGCCTCAAAAGCTTCATGTGGTTAGAGGTGGGGCTTGGACACTTGAATGTGATTGGACACTAAAGTGCTATACTTATCAGTGGATTAGTCTACTGAAGAGTTAAGAGCTCAGAGTGTGGTTAAGAGGTGGAGTCCGGATTGAAGGGGCAGATCACTGGGGGTGTGACCTGGAAGGGTGTATTCTGGTTCCAGGCTCCTGCCCTCTCTCTCTGCTTCTTGGTTTCTGTACTTGGGCAGCTGTCATCCTGCATACTTTCCCACTATGCCTTCCTTACCTTGAAACCCACTGACTGTGAACTGAATCCTGAAGCATTTGGTGAGTTGAAATTAACCTCTTCTCCTGTTAGAGATGGATGTCACATACTGTGCTCAGTGATGGGAAAAATGACTAAGACAATATGTCCTAGTTTTGTGGGTTTATTTATTGGTAAATAAATGAAATTTACTTAATAATTTCTGCCTATTTGTGATTTTTGTTTCTCTGTCTTGAAACAAGTCTTCATATCTATTTGATGTAGAATGCAATGACATCTAATTTTATAGATTAACTTGGGGAGATTTATATTTTTTCAATGGTGAGTAAGCTTGTTAAAACAATTTGCCTTATTTAATGCCATTAAAAAGATTTATCATTTTCTATGCATATCTGTTGTTAGATTTCTTTTAGATTATTCAGTTTTCAGTATTTTGGCAGTGCACATGTTACATTAATATTATACTATGTATGGGACATGTGCAAGAATGCATCTGATTTTATATTTTGGTCTTATGTATAAAAGTCTTATAATAACTTTTTAAAGGATAAATTTAATAATTTGACTGTGTCCCTTTCTTTTTATGCATATATTAATAAAACCTCAAGTCGATAGTTTTTTGGAGTGGCTTCATTTATGACAGGTATTTATTAGTATTTTTGCTTGCTTTACCAAGTAGAACTTAAAACAAATTATTTTAAAAAGTGTTTTAAATTGCATTTTTGATTTCCTGTATATCTCTTTGAATCTGCTTTATGTATTCTGTTTGTTTCTTATAGTGTTCATTCAGGGATTCTATCTGTTTGCTTTGTTCCTCTATTGTTTTAGCTGTGTTTTCACTAGATGTGTTCACTATTTCTTTCACTATATTTGTCATTTCTTCTTTTACCTGGGCAAGTACTTCTGATTTGAATTTCTCCATAGCTTCCCCTAGTTGCATCTTTATTTCATTTGATATCATTTCAGACATTTCAGGTGTATGGCTTCTTTTTTCTTCTATGTATATGGCTCCTAAACTTTCTTGTGGTGGGCTGGAATTTTGAGCCTGCCTTTTAGTCTTTCCTTTTGTCATTTTTCTATATTTCCTTGCTTTGAGTGGTGTTCCAAAGCTTCCTCTGGATGTGTGGGGAGTTACCTCCTGCACCCTCAGTTCCTGGAGCAGCACATGGCTCGCTCACAGGGTCTTGGCTCCCTAAATTGAAAGGTAGAAGCTGGGCCTCATGAACTGGGGCCCACGGAATCTCTGGCCGCAGTCCTGTGTCCAAGGGGGTGAGTATGATCTCCACCACCTCGAGTACTGGTTTTAAGCTCTCTCCAAGCCAGCCCACACCGGGCTGTCAGGCCCCCAGCTCAGCCTCCACCTCCCGAACTGAGAGAAGGCCGCTGAGCATGTTGCACTAAGGCGGTGGAGCTTCTGGGACTTGGTCAGGTGTACCCGGTAGCTATCCAGAAGCTCAATTGCCTGGAGCACAGGTCCCCAACTGTCCACAAGCCTGCCTTGGGGCAGCAGGACTCACCTCGCAGGGTCCTAACTCCCCTCTGCAGGATCCTGGCCCCCTAAATTATAAGGCGGATGCTGGGCCTAGGGAACTGGAGCCCATGGAAACTCAGGCCTCAGTCCTTAGTCCTAGGCAGCGGGAAAGATCTCCCGGGTGGTTAGTCCCCCAGCTCGACCTCTGCCTTCCGAACTGAGAGAAGGTTGCTCGGCATGCCCCATGTTTATAGCAGCACAATTTATAATAGCTACATCTTGGAAACAACTTAAGTGCCCATCAACTGAGGAATGGATAAAAAAGTTGTGGTATTTTTATACAATGGAGTACTACTCAGCTATAAAGAATGATCACATTGAGATATTTATAAATAAATGGACACGACTTGAGACCATACTCATAAGCGAAATAAACCAAACTCACATGTGTAAATACCGTATAGTCTCCCTAGTATGAGAGTTGGTAAGAGTATATAAGATTTTATGGTAATCACGAGTTCCCATCTCATAGCTTTGAAGCCTTTCAATGTTTTCATTCATCAGTTGGAATTGTTTTATCCTGTTTTGTTTGACTTTATTATACGTGATGCTGTGAACAGCTGTTTTGAAGAGAACAAAACATTATGACAGCTATTGCTGATTTAATACAGTCCTTCTTAGAAGTCCTGCCAAGCTTCTATTCTTCTATTTCCATTGCTTCTATCTATCACATTGTGTCTTATTGGGATTTGAATATGTGTGAAAGTATAAAAAATTATTTTATTGAAAATGAGATATTATAGCACCCATTGATCATTCTCTGTTATTCGGTTCAGAATGCCCTGTAATTCTTTCACTCTTTGAATGGTTTTATACTTTTTTGTTATGTTTTATATTATTGTATTTGAAACTATGCTCAACTATAGCAGAGAAAGAAATATTGTGATAGCTATTGTTAATGTCTGGTTGTCTTAATGTTAAGTATTGTGTTGCCTATGTTGTCTGGTTCCGATCTGCTCTGTACTGACCTCTTTTGTCTTATTGTCTTTAAAATAAAATTGGAAAAAAAACCAGATGAAGCAAAAAAAAGTGTTTTAAAAAGTGTTTTCTTCTTTATGGTTTTTCAAAGTATCACTTCTAAGCACTGATGAGTTTTGGGGAAATTATCTTTATTAGTATATAGGTAGTTACCCTCTAGCCTACATAAAATAAACATTTTATTATTATTAAAAGTAGGTGCTAATTTTTACAAATGATTTTTATTTCTCTTGAATAGAACGTAAATATTTTTCTTTTAATATGTATATGTGGGAAACTATTACTTTTAAAAAATTAATCCCATACTGAATTTCTTCTTTATTTAACATATATTTAATTGGTTACTTAGATATTTTGCTATTATCTGCTGATAAGAACATAGCAATTAACAAAGTAAGAATAATGACCCAGCCTTCAATACATGCACACATGAAGCAAATATATACATACGATGCAGCATATAAAATATAAGATTTGATTAAAAAATAAAAAGTTTGGTGGAACCCATGTTTGAGAATGTTCTAACTGATGAAATAGCATTTAATAAAAGATTGGGGAAAATGAGAAAGTAAGCTATGTGGTCATATTTAAGAAGAGCTTTCTAGGTAAAGGAAATGGTATATGCAAAAGTCCTGCAGTCGAAACATGAAAAATAAATTGATACAACTACTTTGAAGCCTTGGTGAACAGTGGGAATGGTAATAAAGTCAAAGAGACAGAACATGTGTGATCATACAGGTCCTGAATAATGAGATGCTTCACTACAGGACTTCTTTGCTTTTTTTCTAAAGGAGTTAGGACCTTGGTGACACTAACCATGAGGATTCTCTGACTTGTTCACAGAAAAGAAAGTAAAACAGGGGGAAAAAACAAGCAATCAAGAATTAGGAGGTTCCAAAAAAACTGCAGATGAGACAGAATGATGGCCTGGATAACTAGGACAGCTATGAATTCTGGACTTACAGTTGATATTTGATAACAAATATTTCTATATTTGCTATTTTTCAAACTCTCATCCAAGTGTTCTATAAATATTAACTTATTTCCCCAGCGCCCAGCATCTCAGAAGACAGACATTGTTACTGCATTTATTAATGTGGAGATATTGAAGGGAAAAGAGTGAAACACCTGTGCTTGTTTAAACAGGCTCCTGGTGAACTGGAAGCAAACAGATCTATATACAAGGTTGTCATGGGTAGAGGTATGGACCCCAGGAGCAAGAGCACAAAGGTCCTTTGGCTTGTGGAAACTGAGTAGGGGAGCTCCAGGTTGCCTGGGATATTTAGAGAGACTTAAACACCTGTGGCTCCAGCTTGTCTTTTTGAGGGTTAAATCATCCTTTCTGGAAGGGATGCAAGAAGGCTTCATTACAGATAGTACTGCAGAAGGAAGAGGATCATATAATTTATTCTGTTACCACTACATTCTGAATGGGGTGTGTGTGGCCTCTAAGTCAGAGAGGCACAGAACAGAAGGAAAAAGGAGGAGAGTGCCTGGGTTCCTACATACACCCTCAACATGCTGACACCAAGTGATCAGTCCCTAACACTTAAACGCTCCACGTGAACTTTGAAAGCTTGAATGGTAAGAAAGTCTTTTTCCTGATATTTTTGTTGTTCTCGTCATTTTTCTGGATACTTTTATTTTAACAATGCTCTGTGCAGTGCTAGCATGATGGCCCAGAAGACCGAGTTACTATAGTTTACCGGAAACTGTCAATCACGTGATTCCCAGGCTGCTGCAACATCTTAGCTGCTGGCATGGGCTTGGGCATTTCCACCCACTCCTCCAGAGTCAAGTCCTCTTGGTTCCTTAGACCCTGCATGTTTACTTCAGATTTACACTGAATATTTTAAAAACAGTTTTTAAAACTCTTAAGAAACCAGTTTATAGTACACACATATATTTGAATTACGTATTTCAATTTGTATTTTATTATTGCTGCGTATAGTATATAATTATATATTATACATTTTGTGAGACTGCGTGTATATTTATATTTGAGGTAATGTTTGTCATACATAAAGAATGAGGATTTTTCAAAGCCATAGAGAATCACAGCTCTGAATCTGGGTGTGTAATTAAGATTTGTGGTATTGGGGAAGATCAGGGTGGTGGCTGAAAAATAAAATCTAAATGGTTTGCAAGTAATAGGTGAGAATGTAGAGCAAAGAACCTCAAGCATTAGTGCTTCAGATCAGCTAGCATAGAAATACTTCTGAAACACCTGCTGTGGGGAGAGAATTATATCAGGCGCTGTGCTGTGGGGGTAAATAGTGTTATAATAAATGTCTCCTGCTCCACAAGAGTTTACATTACAGTTAGCACGGTAAGAGGCCTATACAAAATGACAAATGAAAGCAAAGTAGAACGAATTCCATGAGGATGATCGAAGCAATAAGACGATTTCAGTGAAGGAAAGAAAAATGACTGGTTAATGCGAGACCAGGGAAGGCTTTAAAGAGCCACTAGAATTCGTGTTTGAATGTGAATACTGCAAGTGTTTTATATAGACAGAGCTGGGCAAGGATGCAGTCCTGTTTGGGCTTGTATTAATTCTCTGCCTTTAGACCACAGTTCCACTTATGGGTTTCCCATTCATTCTGGCCAATAACAGTTCCCTTCATAATCTTCAGGGACATTCACAATCTCAATCTCAGGTTTTTTTGTTGCAGGGAGTTAGAATCATTTTTACTGAAAAGTTCCTATTGTACTAGCTTTGAGCAAACCAATAACCGTTAACTGTATTTTCTCTGTGTCTTTCCTATATCAAGTACATATTAGATATTCAGCAAATGTTTGGTTTATAAAAGAATAAGATTCCCACTGCACTTGAATTATTTTTTTACATTCTACTACCTTTCTCCAGTAAGCCACATAATTTAACCTATTATACTGAACACAGAACTGGAAATATTATTAGACTTATTTCCAAGTGACCGGCCACCTGCTAGAATTGAAGTTCCTTCCGGTTCACCAGTCAAATGCATAGTTCCTGGCAGTACACCCAATGAAAGTGTCATCTTCCTTGTTTAGGGTTGCCTGCCATGAGAGACCAGATAGCCATGTATACAAAGATGCTGTGAGCCTAGGTTTGAATTTTCCTTGAGATCTACACTTGAATATGATTTCCAAAAAAGAGAGCACGTGGACTGGGGATATAGCTCAATGGCACAAGTGCCTACCTGGCAAGAGCAAGGTCCTGAGTTTAATTCCAGGATACAAAACAAAACAAAACAAAGTGAGGATGCCACAGAAGAGAGAGAAGAAAATATTTGAAGACTCAATAGAAGAAAATTACTCTGACCTGAATGAGGGCATTTTACAAGTAGTGTCTCCAAGTATGTTAAATATATTTGCACAATTAAGATTTCCTGTTCTCATCTTAACAATTTTCCTTCCAGATTTGAATTTTTCGTACTTTTCTCTCACAAAGATAGAAGGACTCAAGTACTTGAGGATTCCTATGTATCTAAGTGGATCTCTATCTGTCCATCTTGGTAGAAGGTGTATATTTTCTTTACCTCCCCAATTCTGATTTTATAATACTGTTATCTGTCATTTTGAATTTATTTGAACTGTCATGGGGGAAAAAAAAACACCATTTAGAAATCCTCTCATCCATCTGACTGAGTTTTCAATTTTACCAACTTTATTGTATTTTATTATCTATTAAGTGGTTTCTACTAGGTTTATACCTTCTATAAATTTAATGATAATCACAAGGACTGATGGAGTCCCTCCCACCTTCTCAACATTGCTGTGTAGTTTTTATTTATTTGTTTATTTATTCCCTAATCTAACTTTAATTAACATGTATATGCATAAAAATGTGAACAAATAGGGAAATAACTCGAAGAATTTTTGTAAACTGTGTACTTGTATAGCCAGATAAATAAGTAGATCATTAGCATATACTGCAGATACTGACTGTCTGCACTTTTCCTGATATTAGCTTCTCCCCAAGGATGGACAGTATCTTACCTTGATTTCTAATACTGTATTAATTTTGCCTGTTTTATAATTTATGTGAGTGGGATTATATAGCATATACATTTTATGTCTATGTTTTTACATTCCATCTCGGTTGTGTAGCTTCACTTGTGTTGTTGCATGTAGCTGTATTTTATTTGTTCTCATTGGTTCATACAATCGCATTATATGACTATTGCCTGAATTTCTATTTTCACTGGAAATTAAGATAATGTGAAATTTAGGATTTTTATGATTAAGATTATGATCAATAAACTATTACCTATGTAATATATGAACATAGTTATGTGTCTGATTAAACATAGTTCTAGGAACAGAATTACTGGTTTTGATTTAGTTTATTATTATTTGTCTTAATTTTAATAGGTTAAGAGTATACAAAATTAAATACACTATAGTTTGCAGTCATATTTGAAAACCTAATGTGCGATTTTGCCTGAAAAGAATCAATTATATTCAATGTTAATGACATTTTCATATTTGAAGTTTCTGATTGATTGAGAATGAGGAAACTTTTGAATTCATCACTAATAACAACAATAGAATCTGTAAGCACTGAAGATTTTATATTATTCCTTTTTAATACTCCTGTGTATATTTTGCTTCAAACCAAAGAAAGCTGTGTACAGAAAATATCCATTGTGAAACTTGATTTTGTAGAATCTTGAACTTAATCATGCTCAAAATTTGTAATTGAAAAGTAAAAATTCAAAACAAGAAAAAGAAAAAGGACTCAATTTGTTTTATTATTTCTATTCACATTTATTCAATTATGTTCTCTGAATAAAGTTAGTTCTGCATCCACTAACCTTCTGAACTTAAATAATCATATCTCTGGGCCCCGAGGCACTCTGGAATCTAACTATGCATGTCCTTCTCTTATTTCCATACCTTGTAACTCAGAGATAACCAAATGCAAGGCCAGCTTCCCTAATTAGAGCCACCAGGTCCCTGTGGCCCCCTGGCAGTGCCCTCTTTTCCTCGCATCATTTCAGTTTTGTGCTTCTGTTTTTTTTCCATCCCACTCCCTGAAATATCCTCTCCTTTAATTCCCTCTACCCCTAAGGAGGCTGCTTCAACGTTTGTTTATATATCAACATAATTGAAGACTAAATTAATTCTCAGCTTCAATTTACCAAGATCCTTTTCAATTCTTGTGACTTTTTATTTCCTTTTCTGGCTTTGGACTTTTATAACTAGCAAGGGCTTTGAAAATACAAAGAGAAGCCTAGATAGTGATTGATCAGTTGATAGACTGTCTCCTCAAGGCTAAGCTTGTGATTTTATGATTGAAAGGCTTGCTACATTTTTTTTGCCCTCATGGGTTCTCAATAAATAATTACTACATTACACAGAAAGAGACATTAAACTTATTTGTAAAGCCCATACTCTTAATATATATGCTTTGTTTATATAAGAAACTTAATGGAAAAACCAATATAAACTCTGAACTGGGTGTTGTTTAATGGCAAAAAAGCCCACATTTCATATCCTTATTACATGAAAACCCCAATATATTGGCTAAGACTTAGCAGAAGTCTCTTCCCCTGTATGATTTTATGCATATATTTTTCATATATAAAAATAGTAGTTTGTTTTTAATTTATATTAACATTATATATAGATACACAAAGTGTTATATATTTACAAAAGGCAAAATTTGCATGTACATTAAGAACATATATGTATAAATATATGTATATTTTTCTTTATACATGAGTGTGTGCATGGAAAGAGAAACAAAAAGAAAGGAGACAGAGACAGAGACAGAGGAGAGAGAGAGAGAGACAGAGAGAGAGAGAGAGAGAGAGAGAGAGAGAGAGAGAGAGAGAGAGAGATCAAACACTTGTATAAAATCTTAGGGCAAGATTTTTTGAAATTTGTGGTCAGCTGCTCCCAGATTCGCCTTCTTGGTATGCATGCTCTGTGTAATCCTTTACCCTTGAGCATGGCCCATCTTAATGATGCTTTTCAGCAATAAATATACTAGAGGTAGTGGTATGTCACTATTGCTTACAGAAGATTGTAACTTCTGTATTTTTAGTAGATTCTCCCAATTGACATTCTCCCTTGCAGACTTTAAAAAAGGAAACTGTTTTCTTGAGAGGATCTTAGGGGAAAAGCACTGGTAGGCTGTGACCAGCAGCATCTAGGCCCTAAGGCTACCAATCCCACAGTCCTTGCAAGTGACAGTTATTCTGGTGAGTACTTTCAACAGCAAGTGGGTGCACCTCCAGCTGAGCCTTCAGATGAGACAAGTCTTTCCCTGGACTTTAATCGCAGCTACTTAAAGACCCAGAAATAGAAGACCTAGACAAGTGGAAGAAATATGAGAAAATAATGGTGAGCGGCTTTAAGCTGTGTGAGTTTCTTGTAATTTGATATGTAACTATAAATCACACTGTAAGTGTACATTTGTGAAGTACATACTCAAAACTTAGTGATGGAAAGGACAAACTCAGCTACATAGTCCTTTGGATTTATGGATCTTTCTGCAATGAGAAGATTTGGCTTGGAGGTAGACATGACTCTAAATAGTAAACTTCAAAGGGAAAATTTTCAGTGAGATCAGCTCATCAGGTTCAAAGTTGTATAGAGAAAACATTCTAAGCCTGGAATATAACCTATGAAAAATAAAATGAGATGAAAAAATGAATTTTCATGGGTTAGGGGTAACACAGAGGATTGAGCTTTTGGTAGGAAGGGTTCCACAATATAGTACAGAAATAACACAGAAAGGTTTCCTTAATAAATTAGGAACAGAAATAATGCATGGAAGAAATAAGCCATGATCTGTTCAAATAATATGATAAGGAGGTACAAAATCACTTTAAATTCTCTTAAGAAAAATCAATGCATGAGGTTACACAAAGGATTATAAATCAAGTCACAGAAGTTTAAAATTTTAAAGTTTTTGCTGGCCAGTTGAAATAGGTAGCATATTTTTCCAGGAAAACAATGCTTTACATGGCTATCAAGTTCCTAAATTAGCCAGATATATATATATATATATATATATATATATATATATATATATAACAGTAATGCAGTTGAAATACTACACATTTGTGATGAAAAACAGCATACCTGATGCTTAAAGTGATCCACATTAGATATAATGACAAAATGAATCCAGATAGTGTAGAAAAATAAATTGCTTAACAAAAATATTTTCTCAGGAATATAAGCTTTAATGGAAATTTCCTGAGGATTCTGGACTTTGGGAAGACCTTTAAAATTGATGTAATGAGTTCTGTAGTGTTATTTATAGTTCTACTACAAAATGTCTTACTTTTTTAAAAAAGAAATATATTGATCACATTAGTTTTATTCATAACAGAGAATACGAATCCAGAAAGGGTCCCTATAAATTTTATTTTGAGATAACTCAATAAGAAGTTGGAAAGGTAAAGTACTGTGTTGCCTATGTTGTCCTCTTCTGATCTGCTCTGTACTGTCCCCTTTTGTTTTATTCTCTTTAAAAAAAAAAAAGAAGTTGGAAAGGAAAACACGAAAAAAGAATTAAGGGAATAACTGAATATGAAAAGACATAAAATTCTTGCTGGTGGAAGAATCAACTCAGATGTATAAGTGAATCCATCACAAGACAAGTAAGAATGTGGACTCTTCAAGTTAACTGTGTGTGTGTTTAGTCACTTCCTGGGTCTCTGATTTCGCATTTTAAAATCAAGATAACAATGTACGTTTCCATTTTAAATCTCCTAATGTATGTCCTAATGTATGTGCAATTTCCTACCATTTCACTGCCATGGCGGTAGACTCTGAATGATGTTTGTTGAATATGAAGCCGAATCTATGTAATCATTTTAGAAGAAAGAAATGGAAGGCAGACACAAAAATATCTGAATTATCCTTTTCTTAAACTGTATTTCTCTAGGAAGGGAAAGTGCAAAGGTTAGTTTTAGGTATTAATTTGACCAGAATAAGGGCTAGACAGATAGATGATAATACAATTATTTTTATTTGTGTCAGCACCTTCTAACCATTTAAGGGCCCAGATGTGACCAAATAGCAGAGGAAGGGTGAATTTCACTCTCTCACCCTTGACCATCAAGCCTTTGTATATTTCATCCTTGGACCCCATGATTGGCTTCATGTTTATGTTAGCTTTACATCTCTAAGACAACACACTGGAGAACAACAATTTAAAAACAGATTAATCAGCTCCCAGTGTCAGAGTCTTCAGTCTGTGTTCACTAGGTTCTGCCGAGTCTGGTCCCAGAGTAAGGTGGGACGTTACATAGACAGCAGGTGGGGGTTCCATAGGTACAGCAAAGCAGCTCGGTTCATGGCTTACAGAACAGAAAGCAGAGAGGAATAGGACACACCAGGTACAAAATGTATCCTTCAAAGACACGCCCCCAACAACACAGCTGTCTACAGGCACCGCCTCCTAGGGTTTCCACTTATTCCCCTTCTCAGTAACACCATCCCTTGGGGACCGATATTTCAACATGTGAGCATTTGGGTGGCATTTAAAATCCAGTCTGTACCAGTCCTCTTTCCACCTGACTCACACCCCAGGTTGTCAGGCCTTTCGTTTTGGACTGGAAGTTATACATTTGGCTTCTTTAGCCTGTAGATGGTCCACTGTGGAACTTTTTAGCTTCCATAAATACATGAGCTATTTTCCATAAATAAATTTCATCTCCCTTTCCTACCTACTATCTCCTTACTTTATCTCTATCTCTATCTCTATCTCTATCTCTATCTCTATCTCTATCTCTATCTCTATCTCTATCATCTCTATCTCTATCTCTATCTCTATCTCTATCATCTGTATCTCTCTATCATCTATCTATATCATCCCATCCCATTCTATTCCTCTACTTTTGTGGAGAATCCTTACTATTATTGCTAGGGCATAAGGAAGATCACATGTATAGCAATTTGGCAAATGCTTACCCAACTCCTTCCTGCTTGCTGTAAGCACAAATAAACTACACCTATGTGTTATGTATACCTTGCATTCATAAAAACTTATGTGAACACTTCATGCACATAGGTAGTCAATGACAGTGATTTGTCACTTGAAGTTAAGTGACAGATTGCAAAAAAAATGCTATCTCAGGGCAGTCCTCATCTGTGTGGAAGGAAAACGATCATGTAATAGGAGCAGAATCCTTGAATAGTCATGTGGACCTGAGGTCTGTATTATCTATATTAGACTGGGGCATGGATAGTAAAGAGACTCAAACTGTACAGTTTGAGACTTTGAAACTGTAATAGCAGCTAGCATGATTTATAAGTATGACATAAATGAGAGAAAATGAGAATATTATGTAAACAATGAATGCATTTATATGTGATGTTTAAGTGTAAATTCAGAGGACAGATAAGGTATTTGGTAATTCTTTGTCTCAAAAAATATTTCCTTTGTATCCCTGTCAGTGGTCAGCTTGTCTCCATTTAAAAAAGTATTGCATTTAAACATAACTTCACGCTAGAGTCATTATATATGTAAGGAGTTGCTGCATGCTGCCCAAATGAGCTCCACTGTAATGGATCCCCAGAGGAGGTGAGGTGCTTCTTGACTGGAGAGGGATTTATTTTGTAGTCAACAAAGTGCGATGGGGTATTTTCAGAGATATTTGCTTGGTAGCTCAAAATTTAAACTTGCAGCATTGGCTTAGCCACTAACGTGAAGTAATAAAAGTGGCTTCTGTTGGAGACATAATATTCAGAATACCCATTGTGTATATTTTTCCAATTAATTTGACTTTAATTACTTTGCAGAGAATCTATAAAAGAGTCATCAACAGTTTTCTAGATGAGAACTAACCGGCACATATTCCATTTATTTTCCATAGGGATATCTGCCCATGAAACTTAAAAAAAAACAATAGCCAATTTAATTTTCTTCTGCTGAGGTTTATAAAAGATCCAGTAGAGGCAACTATCTCTAATTTTTAATAGATATAAATCTATTTAGAAATATAAATGCTGAGAAGGAGAACGGGCTCAGAAATAGTTTTAAATCAAGGTGACCTTTCATATCAGTTTCTGCTAGTGCCTGTGTGTGTGTGTGTGTGTGTGTGTGTATGCACAAATTCACACATACACATTTGCAGGACTGCATTACTGTTCAGCCCAGGCAAGTCTAAAGATACAGAATGTTATAGAATCATAAAGCTAATGTCTTGATTTTTTGCATTTCCTTATTATTTTCAGGAGTACTTTTAAAAATGGATTATACACATAAAATATTTAAGAAATATTTAAAAAAATATTTAAGAAAAATGGATTATACATGTAAAATAATTAAGAATATTTATTCAGTAACTTCAGTTACTGAATAAATGGTTCAAAGGGGCAGAGACTGGAGATACAACTCTCAGTAAGTCATACAGTTTAACTTCCTTCTTTCTCCTCCTCGTCCTCCTCCTCCTCCTCCTCCCTCCTCCTCCCTCCTCCTCCTCCTCCTCCTCTTCTTCTTCTTCTTCTTCTTCTTCTTCTTCTTCTTCTACTTCTTCCGCCTCCTCAAAATGAAATGGATTTTGGAAAAAAAATAGCAGTTTAACTTGAAGGAAACTGTTTACAGTCAGCTGGTGACAGGGACTTATGCACTGTGTTACACAATTTAATGAGTGGGGATTGATAAGTAATGTTGAAAGTAGCCTAGGCTGTGTGCTGCTATTTCCTCCATTATGCTATTGATGTTGAAGTGGGAGGAACCACTTGTAAATCTTATCCTAAACATGTCCGGTATGGCCAATGGAGGAAAAGTATTTTTGGCATTTGGAGCTGTAAGCAGACTAGATAGGGAGCTAAGAACTAATAAAGAGCAAAACCTGAAATTAAAAACCTGTCAAAATTCATCACTTCAGTATGGCTGAAGCATATTCTTACCTAGAGGGAGGCAATTGCCCTTGAGGGCATCTCGAATCTCTTTCCAGTTCTGCACTTTGATACTATAAGATTCTGAACTGGGAGATAATTGGCTGAATATTTTGCCTTTGATTTGAAATTCTTAAACCTCCACCCTTCCCTGAATGCCATTGTTACAATTCTTATTTTCCAACCAGGGCTACCTACACCTACTTCATAATACAGTTGGGTACTTTCTTGTAGCCTGAATTAGTTTAATGTTTCTGACAATGAATTTCAAAGTAATTGAAATGGCTTCACTCCACGCTATGTCTCTCAGGGCACTCTTGGAAATTAAATGTTACTTCTCAACAGTTATTTGCTTACTTCATCCTCATTTTATTAAATAATCATAAAAACCTTTCAAATTTAAATATGCATGTTCTGTTATATGAAAGGTCTGGCAGGATGCAGAGGCTGGAGGAAAGTAAACAAGTGCATGGTCTTTCTGTTTTTTTCTCAGTGGATTTTCCATTCACAATTGAGTACATCATAAGTCATGAACCTTGTGGTACTTTCTGCTTCATCACTGGAGCCTTAGTTTATTTTGAAATAGATATAGCAGAAATGGCTCTCATTTAGAGATGGCTTAAATATTTCTGACAACATTGATAATAGCTAATCTACTTACTGCAAAGCAGTAAACTAAGTTTTCTTTTGTTTTCAATGCGTTTCCCACAACTTTTTGAGGATTGATTCTAGTGGAAGAAAGAGGTAAGCAGGGTCCCAAAATCCATGCAGGTGATCTTGTCATGGAAATTAGACATTTTGTGTAGGTATGGTTCATCAAAATGTCTTGCCTCCCATTGTAAGAGTGCTTTCCTTTTTGAAGGGTTGTAGAAATTGGAATAGAGAACATTATCTTCATTTAAAATATTAAGAGACTTGTTCAAGTTGAATAAAGCAGAGTCCTCCTGAATTTCTAGCTCAATTATTCCAGGACCTCCTGGGATAGCGGAGAAGTCATGGGCTCTAGACAGAGGCACTCTTGGATTCTGGGAGCCAGTACTTACCAGTCACTTTCTACAGATTGATAGCATCTGAGCTTCAAGTCCCTAAAACCAAACCAAAGTCGAATGAACAGGGTTGTTATGGATATAAATATCACTTGGAATGCATTCAAAATTCAACTGATAATAATTGCAGATCAGTATATTATGTTTACTTTCGCATCAGTGTTTCCACAACACTGGTTTGTTCAATGCCACCACTTGTGGTACAAGTGCAGCAATGTTCAGAAAACCTTTAATTGTATTTAATCATTCCATGTGACAGATTTTCTTCTGCAAAAGAATTTTACATATGTGCCTGATAGCTTCACAATAAAGACTATGTGTATTAGCTAATGGGAGAGAGACAATTTGCATTCTTATCCGAATTTTCCCCAATTCTTCTGTGTGATAGAAGGCTGGCCAGTACATTTTTCCATTTCTTTGGGGAGAAAGAGTAGAGGGCTTTATCTGCAAAATCGAGGCTATGTCTGTGTAATTATTTCCAAGAGACGAGTGAGAGTGAGTGCGATATTGTTTCTTAAGTACTTGGCATTCCTTGGAAGAAAACATGATGTAATTGGACTTTAATAACTTGGATGAAAATGTATCCTAGAGCTATAAAATGTTTCTGTACGACATTAGATCTAGGCAAGTTATTATGATTACCTCTTAAGAAACGTTTGGATTAACGGATATGTGATTATAAAATCCATTACAAAGGCACAATCAGAAGAAGGATGAAGGGAAGGTACAGAAGTACAGAAAAGTACATTGGTATCTCAGTGCTTTTCACTGGTGAATATTTTAGGCAGAGAAGTTCTTTTATCACTTGAACTGCTGAGCTCAGAAAAGATCTGTAAGCTCTAAGAAAGCCTACCCTGAAGGACTTCCACTTGCTGTACCAGTGCACAAATGTGAGCATTGATTCAGGAATGAAATCCCTTGGGTCGGCTCCCACTAAGCCATGTCATTCTATGACACCCATTCAGCAAACGCTGAGCACACAGTGAGATATTATACACAGAAAAACAAATGTAATAAGGTTTTCAGCCTCTGTTGAAATGGTCTGGTGGCAAAGACGACGTATTACATACAAGTATATTTACTAATCTCCAAAAGCATTCTGTGACTGATTTCCTATCATGGATTATTCTTATTCAGGTATATTAATCTCATTCTCCATCCCTCCCCCTCCTCCATTGTTATTGATGGGTTCAGGGATGAAATTATGGTCTAAACCAATTTGGATTATTAAGATAGTAGAAGTGACTTTTTAAGAGCCTTCTAAAGAAAGCAAACAAACAAAAGGAAAAAAAAATTTATTACTCTTCTGAGCACAGCCTCACATCCATGAGATGAACCAGCCTTAGAATGATGGCAAAGCTATTAGTCACAGTGTTAAAGGGAAGGAAACTGTGCTGAATGACATAAATAAACAGAAGTGTGAATTGGACTGAAGTTTTCATTTTCTGCCTCTTTGACCTCATTTTATGAGAGATAATAAATTATTTATTGCTTAGCTTATTGCAAACTAAATTTTCACTAACTTGCATCTTATACTATCTCAACTAAACACTGGTTAATTTGATGCTTCCCACATTTTATGAACAAAAAAGGAGCCCCAGATTCCTATTTCACACACAGACACTCTAGTAACCTTGCCAGAGATTCTGACCCATGGTAATTATGAGGGGGCCCATTTAAAAACAAAAAAGGAAGTAAAATGATACAGAGTTTCAAAACAAAGTAAGAGGAGATTAACACTGGTTAATATATTGTGTATTGTTATCTTCAAAGTAGTTTCCTTTTAAGCAGTTTCTTGCCCTTTCACGTCCACTTTTTGATAAATACTCTAGGTGCTTAATATTTTCAGGGAAATT
Source organism: Dolichotis patagonum (assembly GCA_004027295.1). Lineage (NCBI taxonomy): Eukaryota > Metazoa > Chordata > Mammalia > Rodentia > Caviidae > Dolichotis > Dolichotis patagonum. The sequence continues at coordinate 85,402 of PVJX010003062.1, forward strand.
TCAGATAACTTCTCTAATTTCTATGGTAGAGGCAAAAAGGTGCAGGCTTAGTGAGAAGCTCAGGTTAGAGAAGTGTTATGGATTAAAAACTGGGGGTCCACTTAATGCCAGCAGAATTAAATCACCATGCTGCTGAGCGTAGACGTTTCACCTGAGGAAAGCTACCAGCATAAATAGAGACGTGGAGGAGAAGGAAGGCAGTGCTTTGAGGTGTTGAGGCATTGTGGGTTCTCCTACATGTTGCTGTTTGAGCTGTTGGTTCCCCTGGAGAAGCTCTGGTCCTCACATTGAGCATTTCTTCCTGGCTCTGGAAGAGAAGACATGTGCCGCTTGGTCTCCAGGATGAACTCGTCACACTGGCTTCACACTGTGTGCCAGTGTGACTTCACACTCATCACACTGGCATGTACTCGACAGTGCTTGTTGTCGGAGGAGCTCGGGGGCTCTGTGTCACTGAGGATGGCTGTGGTGCTTTTCAGGACAGACCTGGTCTTTGTTTTGAGTGTGACTTCTCGGCTCCAGCGTAGAACCCTCAGCCTATCAGCACAACTCCTTTACCCTGCTGGCATAGACTTCCTAGCTTCCACCACTGACCTTTGGGCCTTCCCAGCACAGATCCATAAAAGAGTCCTTCTCGTCGGCTCTAGACCTCCAGCTGGACTCATGGGAGGCATTGTCATGGGCTCTGGGTCTTCATTTGGACTCACGTGGGACACTGCTCTGGGATTCAAGCCCTTGGCTAAATATTGTCTTCGGTGTTGTGGATAGATTTTCTGCATTTTCTTGTGTTAACTCTGGGCGATCATCATAAAAATAGTATTATAAACTCCATGTCCTAATTCTAATTGTTCTGTGTACAAACCCTGACTACAACAAGAAGGTAGAGCTGTCTGCTCAGAAAAGGGGGCATTTGAACTGTGCCTTGAATAATGAATCAGGGCCTGCCAGTTCAAGAGCAGGTGGAAATAGGTTCCTGGTAAAGAGAATCTCAATGTAATACTTATTTCCACAGACTGTATTCTCACCCGTGAAGTGAAAACATTAGAAAAAAAAGACGTTCTTCTCTTGATACCAAGTTTCCATAACTTTGGAGAATGGGAAATTTCAGTGGCTTTGTTTTGTTTTGTATTTTTAACATATTGAACCATCCTAAACCATTCAATCAGTAACTAGTGGGATTATGTTTATGACAACTTTTTTATTGAAAAAAATGGAAATATATTGTAAGCTCCATTACAGTATAACTCACTGAGACAGGACACTATATTTCTTGTTCACTTTTGTATCTGTATTGCATTCTGGGTACCGGGTTTGTGTATACCCAGTATGGTTATTGCTAAGTGAGTTGCATTAAATTTATTTAACTGCTCACTTTTACATAAAGATTTAAAGACTAATTCTATGCATAAAGTGAATAATAGTTTAACTATAAGGATGATGGTTTCAGTAATATTAACGTTTGGATTTACCTAATTTCTTCTTGTTTTAAAATCAGCCACCCATTCAAAAATATTTATTAGGCATTTTCTAGGTGTTTGAGGCTATTCTAGGCATTGAGAACAAGAAATTAAACAAAACTCCATTCCTTCTTGCATAATTCTTACAGCTAAATTCAGGGATAATTAGCCCCAACTAGTAAATAAGAAAAATAAATTTTATATCTTTCCAAGGGTCCTAATATTTCCAAATTTCTGGCACAAAACAGAAGTCTCGCAGCTTCAAAAGCACAATGATTACATACTATTTGGAAAATGTAGTACTTTCTAAATCTTCCTTCAAATTTTTTCATGCTCTATGTCCAGTTCTGGCTAGGTCTGTGAAAATATATTTAAAACATAAACAATATTATACTTATCTTAAGAAAAACTTTAATTCCATATCTCTGTGCTTCCCTATCTAGCACGCCTCCCTACATAGGAAAACATAAACACAAACTTCCTAAAATTATATCCTTTAATTTTCAGAATCTAGAACAATGATGAGACAGAACTAGTAATATTTAGTAAATATATGTTCAATAAATACATGAAAGCATCATAAAAGCCTTTAACATAGGCAATTTCCTATATATGTATTACAAATGTCTCTTTCTGGGGCAACTTGAAATAGTGCCGTTCTTCTTTGTTCAAAGAGCTGTCAGTGGTTTTGCTGACATTGAAGGCTCTGTGTCCTTTACATACTCCTGAAACAACTCACTTTTTCTGGAGGTCACTTCCCAGGAGCACCTGTTAATTTCAACATAGACCAGAACCAGAAACCAAGAGTTAAGTGAATGTAAGTAGCCCAAAGAGATGCTTCTACTTTCTGTGTGCTTTGACGTGGTGAGGCTTCAAACTCTGCATTGTTTTTAGAATCTCCTTCAAAGAACCTGCATTCTCTCTAATGATGAAAAGAATAATAGTAATAATAACAATAGCAACAACCAGAAGAAGGCAGCCACACCTTGTGAACGCTTACTATATCCTCCTACATACCCTAGCAGATGAGTGTAGTCATCACATCTACTTCATAACGAGGAAACTGACACTTAAACTCTCTATTGCTTTGTTGTCATAAAGGTAATCAAGGGAGACAGAAAAAATTTAGCATCTATATTTCCCTCTCAGATTTAATCTTCAAATATCAGATTTCTTAACAATAGCTAATAAATAGATGGAGGCATAAAAAAGACACATAAGCACTTGTGCCCACACAGACACACACACACACACACATGTACACACACAGGAGTCACAATGCATAGCTGTTCTGAAGTTATATTATACGGACAAACAACCTTCTATCCCTCAAAGACTCCAAAGAGAGTAAACTAATTAAAATATAAAGATAATTTTGAATAAATAAATTAAAATCCATTGATTCCTTTTTGCCAGGGGTAAATGGAAGAGATATTTATACAGTTTTAAAAATGCATCTAAAAATACCCCTAGGTAAAGATGTATTTATTAAGACCAAAAGTTTGAGTATATAACACAAACTATAGTTCCAGAAAACTGGCTTACTTTACATAACCAGTGTGTAGCTGTAACTGATGTCACAATTATCGCTGTAATGTTATGCACCTATTGTTTATCTGTGACAGCATTTTTAGCACAATACATAAGAATTTGGAAATCTTATGGTAGATATATAATATATAGAAGTTTATCTGAGTCCATAAAAATAACAAAGAAGCTGATTCTGTCCTTACAACTGAGCCAAATTCAGTGTTGCGTGCCAATGAATAAACATACAGTGGTTTTAAGAACAAAATTTCTGAGTTTTATTTTTGTTTCCACAGAGGCAACACAAACAGATAATTATTCCTGACTGAGCATTAGTGATAAACGTAGATACTACTTTTTTCCTTCATTCTATGAATGGATATAGATCACAACACTCACAAAATCTCTGAACTTCAACCTACAAGAATAATCAAAATCAGTTTTGCCACCATGATAAATAACTTAGAAAAGTACAGAGAGAGCAACGCTGTTTAAGGAAGATGAGCAAATGATTCCTGGTAATTTATAGACATAAACCCAACTTCTTTGAGCATCATAACTTTCTTCTGTATCTTTTTTTTTGTTTTGTTTTTAGTTCTAGGTGTAGGGCCCAGGACCTCATGTACTAAGTGCTCTACCACTGTCCTATACCCCTAGTCTTCTTTAGAAAAAATTACTTATGAAATTATATTACTCACTGTATTGGAGAGACTAGCCAATTTACCATCTCCTCATGAATGAAATCTACTTGTTCCCTTACAAAACCCTCCTGCTTCCCTCGCTGGGTGTATTCTTCCCAGTTCTTAGTGTCTTTGAGTTCTGCACAGCTGCATCCACTATAGGTAACTCTCAGTGGGTGAACAGAGCTCCTGTGTCTCATGTGACGACAAAAAGGTAGGTGGCCAGGTGATAACACAGGGTCTCATTTTTTGATACAATGGACACTACTTCAGAGGAGAATGACAGTGATTTGTTTTTGACTACTGGCAAATGTTCAGTGTTACTCAAAGAAAAAAAGGATTTTTTTAAATCTTCAGGCAAACACATTTGCTTGTTTCTTTGGTTTCTACTATAATATCCTGGGCTTTCTGTAAATCAGAAAAACTCAACTTCCCTTGTGTTCTTCTACCAGCTTTATATGTGGAAGCAAGCAACTTTCCAGACATTTTCTAATATTCCTGAGATGTCATTTGCTCTCTCTCTCTCACTCTCTCTCTCTTTTTTCTGACCAACATCTGTGCTCTGATGTAACCATAATTACAAACCAGAGAATTAGTGATAAAATGAGAGCAAAGAGACATATTAGTAGGATAGGAATATTTCTCATGAAAAATATGCATTTTTAACTAAGAGAAATAAATGGTTCCCTCATCACACTGAGACAATAGAGAACAGCCTTACAAGAAAATAAAAGCTTCAGTCTTGATTTCAAATAATGGTTTTTAAACATGAAGAAAGAAATATTTTTATTTTTGTCTCATATTTTTTGCCCTCCTGGTTCTTACTGAAAGTTCTATTTTTTTTCAATACCTTCTATTTGTTGTGATTGCTTTAGCATGGTTTATAACATTGTTTTGACATCATTGTGGTTGTGTTGATGCTTTGCTCTGGTTTTACCAGAGTCGAACTTGGGAATTGTTCCACATTTAATGAGCAATGTCTGTAAGTCCGAAGACATGTAGGCGGCTGGTCAAAGGTCTACCACTTCCTGCCACACATGACCTGTAGAAGTCTGTACATGGCATTTGAAGAGGGCAATCTGAAAATGGTGTCCTGTAAGTCAGAAAAGATTTTTCAGAAGAAGTTGGTATAATATGAAGAAAGAAATTTTTCTTAGTTGCTAGAGAATGGACTTTTCACAATTTGACAACATCCTTCCAACATCCACTCACTACTTTTGTCTCCTTTGAAATCCTAATGGGAAGAGGCATTGATTCAGATTTTGCAATTGCGGATGTCTAAAGTCTCTATATCACCAGACAAGGGTCTCTGCAACAAAAGAGAGTGTGGCTCATCAGAAATCACGGCTTTTTACAAAAATGTGTGCAAAGTGACAGTAAAGCAATTACCACGTGCTGAGGCATGTTCTCCAGAAACAGAACTTAGATGAGGATTCACTTGCAAGTAATTTATGAAGGGAATGTTCACAGGATAAATTAGTGCAAGAATGATGGTGTTAACAGAGGGAAGGCGAAGAAGCTAGTTTATGGTATGACTTTAGGCAGAGTTTAATTTCCTAATACTGTGGTAAAACACAAATGTAATTTGTCCCTCACCATTTATCAAAACCCATAGCACAGGAATTTGGTGTTCTTAAATGTATAAAGGCTATCCTGTGGATGGTCAGGTTCCAGGCCTGTAGAGAAACTAGGCCATAGTATCCAAAGGACAGTGTTTACAAAGGACTACAGGTGCAAGCTACAAAAGGCAGGTGTCCAAAACCTGGAGATAAATGGGTAGATATGATAAAAGGAATCCAAGGCAAAGTTGGAGGAATACTGACTTTTACATTACATCTAGTGTCTCATTATATTAAATGCATTTTCTATGTTGTTCATTCTATGTCAAAATAAAATGTACTATGTACTATGAGTCTGTTTCAGTACTGTCTGAAAAAGATAATGGGAGCTAAATATATAATTTTAAATATTCTAATAGCTATGCTTAAAAAAACTAAGAAGGGTGAAATTGATGTCAACATTTTATTTGGTGCAAGATAGCCAGACATATAATTGATAAATTAACGAGATTTTTAAATTCTATTTTTGTGCTTCACTTTAAAATGCTAATGTGTAGTTTATACATACATATACATCTCAGTTTATTATAATTTTAAGTGTTCAATAATCCAAATGTGTTTTGGAGCTAATGCACTGAGCAATATGGTTTTAACTAATTTTTTGAGGTAAATTTTTAAAGTTTTAACAAGGGGTACAGTCAGGAAAAATAATGTGCTCTACTTAAAACAAGTTGTCTCAATACTATATGTGTGAAACTAGAATAGATGGACCATCTTTCCCCCATCCACATGGGAGCTTCCTATGGTTAACTGTATAGAATGTGATTATCCATTTGGATATCATTCATTAGATTATGATGAATTTGACCCACACTGGGCCAATCCTATTCCCTTTATGAAAGATGTAGTGCATTCCCATTGGCCTTTCCAATCCTAATTCCAGGATATGCTGCAGTTTGGTTTCATTAGTTGGATCTACTGAAATATAGCAACAAATTAAAGAAATCCTTCATTTTATTGAGTTGCTTGCAGTGGAAAGAATATTAACTAGTAAAGACAATTGGTACATCATGAAAGGAGAAAACGTGAATCTAATTGAGTCCTGGAAAATGACAATAAATCTTTCCAGTGCTGGAATGGAATGGCAACAGACCATAAAATAACTTTCAAGTTCACTGCTTTGAGACCTAGACCAACAAACTTCATTGATCAAAATTTAGGGGACATGGATACAAAATGCGAGGATGCTGTATCATGGTATGTAATTCCACTTTGGAAACCCCAGAAAGGGCAACAGACCAAGAAAACAGGATGATAATCTTGCTGGAAGGAAATAAATGAAATCAGTATTTATCTTTTTTGTCCGGTAGTTTATTCTTAACATACCAGGCCCAATGATTCTTTTGAATCCTTTTACTTTCCCTAAAATATTTAACTGTTTCTGAAGTGAGATGTCATTCACAATAAAATTCAAAGTCATTATGTCATTATGTGGCATCTAAACCTATCTTGGGCATTATCTCCTACTACTATTCATGTTGACTCCACACAGGATGGTTTATTTTGCCGCACCTATGCCAAACATTTGCCCACTTGGAAGCCTTTGCAATGACTGAACTATTGCCTGAACTGCCATTTGCTGACTTTCTTCATCATATTCACATTGGTCAAAGGCCCCTTCACAGTTAGGTCTCCTCTAACAATTCTCTTCCAATTGCAGGCCCTCCTGTTGGCACTGCTACTCAAACCAGCCAACCCTATTCTGCTTACTTTTGTTACTCTACTTGATTGCACATTGCATAAAACATGTTTGATATGTGCATTGTTTGTGTACATCCTCCCCCTAGTAAAATATAAGCTCCATAAGGTCAGGTATGTACTATTATGTTGACACATATCACTAATGAATAAACCGATATCGTATATACTCAAGCACAGCTTCTGTGGATCAGGAGGTAAAGATGAAATGGTCACCATTCACCTCAACAGAGAGGAAGCATAGCCAGAAGGCTTCCAGTAGTGTGAGGAATGTTTAAAGATTCTTCACATCAAAAAATAATTGTGCATATGAAAATGTGGATGTGCAGAAAATAGTGGAGGCCAAGGGATGACAAGTACGTGGGTAACTATGACTGTTTTGTTGGGTGTAAATATTCGTTGAGTAATATTTTAATATTTGAAGTAAAAACAGTTACAGTACTGTGAGATTTATAACAAATAACACAAAATAGCATAAAACCTTATAATAGACCAAAAACAGTGAAAGAATAATAAATAAGATGCTGTATATTCCTTGCAATCAATATGAAGTGATGTATAGTCATATTTGAATAAAAGATGAAATAGCATAATGATTTATTTATTTATTTTGGTACCAGGAATCAAACTCATGACCCTGACTCTTGGCAAATTTAAATTATGATGTTGTACCACTATACACCCACTAAAATGCCTAAAATTAAAAGAACCTAATGTACAAATTGTTGCCAAGGAAATGGAGCAACCAGAGCTACCAAATATCACTGGTAGAAATATAAAATGGTACAGTAGTTGACATCTTACTGAACAACTTTTCTACTTCTAGGTATCTACCAAGAATAAATGAAAATATAAGATAAGTTTTGCATGTGAATATTCATAGCAACTTTATTCAAAAAAGGCAAAAAAAGGAAAAAATTCAACAAATGTATATCAGTGCTTATGCCACTGAGCTAAATAGCCAGCCTCAAAATTAATAATTTAAACAAAAAAGCAGCCACGAAAAATATTTTTAATTTTTATTTTAAAGAGAATAAAACAAAAGAGGACAAAAAAAGCAGATCAGACAGAACAATGTAAGCAACACAGCACTTTACAACAAGACAACCAGATATTAACGGTAGCTACCATGTCTCTTTCTCTGCTATAGTTGAGCATAGCTTCACACACAATAATATCAAACATAACAAAATAGTATAAAACCATTCAAGAGAATGAAAGTATTATAGGGTATTCTGAGCCAAATATCAGAAAAGGAACAATGACTACTATAATATCTCATTTTCCATAAAAAAATCATTTATACTATCACACATATTAAAATCCAATAAAACACAATGATAGAACCAATGGTAATAGAAGAACAAAAGCATGGTAGGACTTCAAAGGAAGATGACATTAAATCATCAATGGCTGCCATAATGTCTTGTTTTCTTCAAAATAGCTGTTCATATCATCACACATAATAAAATCAAAAAAACAGAATAAAACCATTCCAACTGATGAATGAAAACATTTTAAGGCTTCAAAGCAATGTAATGGGGAATCATGATTACCATAAAATTTTATGTACTCTTACCATTTCTTACACTAGGGAGACTATACGGTATTTATACTTGTGTTTATTTCACTTACGAGTATGGTATCAAGTTGCATCCATTTATTTATAAATATCTCAATGTGATCATTCTTCATGAGTAGTACTCCATTGTATAAAATACCACAACTTTTTTATCCATTCCTCAGTTGATGGGCACTTAGATTGTTTCCAAGATCTGGCTATTACAAATTGTGCTGCTATAAACACAGGTGCTCATATATCACTGGGGTATGATGTTTTCAGTTTTCTGGGAATATGCCTAGAAGTAGAATAGCTGGGTCAAATGGGATTTCTAATCCCAGCTTTTGGAGGAATCTCCAGAGTGACCTCCACAGTGGTTGCACCAGTCTACACTCCCACCAACAGTGCAAAAGAGTTCCATTTTCCCTGCAGCCTTTCCAGCATTTGTTGTTGGTAGTTTTTTTGTTTTTGTTTTTGTTTTTATCCTGGCCATTCTTTCTGGGGAGAGATGTAATCTCAGTGTGGTTTTAATTTGAATTTCTCTAATGACTAATGATGATGCACCTTTTTTTCATGTATTTATTTGCCATTTGTATTTCTTCATATGAGAACTGTGTATTCATCTCGGATGCCCATTTTTGGATTGGTTCTTTGAATTTTGGGGTTCTGATTTTTTTAAATTCTTTATAAATTCTAGACAGAAGTCCTTTGCTGAAGGGACAGTTCACTAACATTTTTCCCAGTTTGTGGGTTTTTTTCACTATGCTGGAGATTTCTTTCAACATGCAGAAACTCTTTAATAATACTCTTTAATAAGTTATTGATTCTGGGAAGTATTTCCCATGTAATTTGATTCTTGTTCATGAATTCTCTACCTACCCCTATGTCTTCAAGATTTTTACCTACTTTGTCTTCCAAAAGATTTAGTGTTTCTGTTTTAATATTTAGATCTTTGATCCATTTAGGTTTTAGTTTAGTACATGTTGATAGGCATGGGTCTAGTTTTAGTTTTCAGCATATGGATAGACAATTTTTCCAGCATCATTTATTAAAGAGACTATTGTTCTTGCAGTGAATATGTTTGGCCCCTTTATCAAAGAAAAGGTGGTTGAGTGTGTTTGTAGTTGTGCTTGTATCTTCCAATCTATTCCATTGATCTTCAGGTCTGTTTTTATTCCAGTACCACGTTGATTTTATTACAGTAGCTTTGTAGTATAATTTCAAGTCAAGGATTGTGATGTGTCCTGCCTTGCCTTTGCTGCTTAGAATTGCCTTTGCTATTCTAGGTCTCTTCTGGTTCCAGATGAATTTTAGGAATGATTTATCTAGATCTATGAGGTATGTTGTGGTATTTTGATTGGGATTACATGGATCTGTATAACAATTTTGGGAGAATGGCCATTCTCACAATGTTTATTCTTCCTATCCATGATCAAGGGATATCTTTCCATTTTCTGAGGTCCTCTTCGATTTCCTTTTTCAGGGTATTATAATTTTCCATGTATAGCTCTTTTACTTCTTTCATGAGATTAATTCCTAAGTATTTCATTTTTTTGGATGCTACTGTGAAGGGTGTGGCTTCTCTTACTTCTCGCTCGGTATTTTTGTTGTTAGCTTATAGGAATGCTATTGATTTTAGAGTATTGACTTTGTATCCAGATATATTACTGAATTTATTTATTATATCTAGGAGTCTTTCAATGGAGTTTTGGGGGTCTTCTATGTAGAGTATCATGTCATCTGCAAATAATGATAATTTAACTTCCTCTTTTCCTATGCTTACTCCTTTTATTTCTCTCTCTTGTCTAATTGCTCTGGCTAGTATTTCAAGTACTATGTTGAATTGGAGTGGTGATAAGGGACATCCTTGTCTTGTGCCTGATTTTAAGGTAAAGGCTTTCAGTTTTTGGCCATTTAATATGATGCTGGCTGCTGGTTTGTCATAGATGGCCTTTATCATATCGAGGTAAAGACCATCTATTCCCATTCTCTGCAAGATTCTTATCATGAATGAGTGCTGGACCTTATCAAAAGCTTTTTCTGCATCTATAGAGATGATCATGTGATTCTTACTTTTGGCTCTATTGATGTGGTGGATTATATTCATTGATTTACATATGTTGAACCACCCCTGCATTCCTGGGATGAATCCCATGTGGTTGTGGTGTATAATCTTCTTGATGATTTGTTTCATCCTGTTTACCAATATTTTATTGAGAATTTTTGCATCTATGTTCATCAGGGAGATTGGCCTGTAGTTCTCTTTTTTAGTTGGGTCTTTCTCAGGTTTTTGTACTAGAGTAATATTTGCTTCTAGGAATGACTTAAGAAGAACTGCATCCCTTTCGATTTCATTGAAGAGTTTGAGGAGTGTCAGCATTAAGTCCTCTTTGTATTTCCTATAGAGTTCCGCAATGAATCCATCTGGGCCTGGGCTCTTCTTTGTTGGTAAGGACTTAATTACATTTTCAATTTCATTAATATAAATTGAGTTATTCAGCAGTTTTTCATCTTCTTGACTTAGCTTTGGTAGTTCATATGTTTCTAGGAATCTGTCCATTTCTTCTGTGTTTTTGAATCTATGAGAGTAGATGTTTTGGAAATAAGTGCTGATGATCTTCTGTATTTCCACAGAGTGTGTAGTGATTTCATCTTTTTCATTCCTTATTGCATGAATTTGAGTTTTTTCTTTCCTTTTTTTTAATGTTGGCTAGGAGGTTTATTTATTCTTTCAAAGAACCAACTCTTTGATTCATTGATTCTTTGTATTGTTTTCTTAGTCTCTATTGCATCAATTTCTGCTTTGTTCTTTATAATTTCCTCCCTTCTTTTGGCTTTTGTCTTGGCTTGCTCTTCTTTTTCTAGATGTTTGAGGTGTAGTATCATGTTGTTTATTGGCTCTCCAGGCCCCCAACCACTAAAAATTTAATCTATAATTAGGTAACACTAATAAGTGAAGAGTGGGGATAAGATGAAATATCAAAATATACTCAGATAACCCTAAAATTCAGTAAAAGTTGAGAAAATGAATAAATTATTTATAGAATAATAAGAAAAAATAGTTTGATAATAACACTTGTTATTCCATTCAGATACTGAGATTATCATTCTAGATTTAAACAGATACATCTATAATGCTGTCTATAAGAAAACAACTTAAATTGCATGGAATTGGTCAGAAATAGACACATAGGTACACAGAACAGAAGATAGAGAACAAGTATATATCAGTAAATTTGTGACAAAGTCACCAATGCAATTTAAAGAGGAATAGGTAATTTTTTAGCATGATGTGGAACATATTAGTTACTTATGTGAATAAAAGCCAACAAAATACAAATTTTTACTTCATACAATATATATAGGCATGCAAATAGACACAAAAAACATGAATCAGAGCCCTAAATGAAAAGTCTAAATTATAAAATTTATAAAAAATTATAAGAGAATTGAAAATCTTTGGAGAATTTAGATTATCAAAGATTTCTTAGCCAACTGTCAATAAAGATTAATTACAACAAATAAAAGTAATGAATTGAACCACATCCAAAAGGAAATCTTTCCTCTTTTGAAATATGCCACCTAGAGACAAAAAGTCTAAATGAGAAAGATTGAAATATCTGTGTTTTACAAAGGATTTATATCCAAATTATAAGAAAACATTGCACACAAGAGAAAAATATTAAATGGTCAAAAATTTGAACTTCTACTTCAGTAAAAGCAGAGTACAAACCTGAGTGCTTAAGGCTTGATTCTCAGCTTACTGTGATACTGGAAACTGTTGAACCCTTTAAGAGGTAATATCCACCAGCAGGAATTTAAGTAAACTCAGATATGGCTGGAGGAACTACTGAGACACCAACCTCTTTCTCTTTCTTTCTGCTTTCTACCACCTTGGGTGGAAAAGGCCTTCTCTGCCATGAGTTCACGCTGTGATGTTCTGTGCTGCCACAAACACAAAATAGCAGGCTCAAGGGACCATGGATTGAAAGCTTTGAAGCCATGAACCAAACATTCCTTTCTTCCCTATAAGTTGATTATCTCAGGCATTTTGTCACAATAGTGGAAAGCTGAGTGTCACAAATGTAATCAGAATTGTTAATCATTATAAACGTGCAAATTAAGCTATAACATTTTACCACTACACACCCACTAAAATGCCTAAAATTAAAAGAATCTAATGTATAAATTGTTGCCAAGGACATGGAACAACTATAACTTATCAAATACTGCTGGTAGAAACATAAAATGGTACAGTAATTGCCATCTCACTGAACAATTTGTCTACTTCTAGGTATTTACCAAGAAAAAATGAAAACATAAGATAACAAGTTTTGCACATGAATATTCATAGCAACTTTATTCACAATAAGCAAAAAGGAAACAATTCAACAAATGTACATCAACAGGTGCAAAAATAAACAAGTTGTGGTCTATTTGTATAATCAAGTACTTCTGACAATAAAAAGAAATTAACTGCCAATATATGGGAAAGCATGCATGAATCTTAAAGATTACACTTTTAGAAAAGCCAGACACCACAGTGAACATGCTTTATAATATAATTTATATAAAAGTCTATAGCAAGCAAAACTAATTTATCAGTGGTATAAAAGATCAAAACTCACCTGGGCTGGGAATTCTTTGTCAGGAGAAGATAGTACAAGAGGGCATGAGGGAAGTTTTGTGAAAGAGTGATGAAAGTGTTATTTATATTAATTATGTTGGTATTTAACTTTGTGCATACATTTGTCAAACCTAATTAAACTACACATATACAATTTATTTTATGTAAAATATACTTCAATGAAATCAATGGAAATTATAAAGATAAAGTAGATGTTTAGGAATGTTTAAAAGAGCTAGCTTTATTTTGCTCAAATCCACTAAGACCAGCTTGCATGAACCCCTGAGATTGTGGATAGGCGATCACATAAATGAAATGTAATTTAGAAAATTAGAAAGCTGGTCTGGTAACATCTCCATAAAGCCTTTAAACTACAATGTAGCATATTTTGTAGTTCGTGTGACACAGGATTACCTAAGACAACAGAAGAATATTTTTCCTAATCAAGACAGTAGCAGGAACACATTGGAACACACTATAAGTCAAAGTGGGCCCAGCAGACAGATCAGAAAGAAAACAGAACAGCCTTCCTGTTAAAGAGAAGGAAGACTGTGAAAGGGAACTGTAGTAACCCATACATAATCTGTCACATCAGTGACTTTTTGGGCACCCCTTCCTTGTGAATCTGTGCAGGACTTCTGACCTGTTTTACTAATAAAGTACAACAAAAGCAGTTCAGGACAAGTTCCAAGACTGAGTCAATACAGTTAGCCAGGTTTCATTTCATTTTTCAATCCTCCTTCTTTGAAGTCACACACTGTATAGAAGATATGACTTTCCAAAACTATCATGCCATGAGACAGCTCAAACCATCCAGAAAGAGAGGCGCATGCCAGCTAGACACATAGGAGCCTCCTTTCTTCTATCTCCCAGTCAGCCCAGACACTAGGCAAATGTAGTCAAGCAAATGACTCAAGCCAAAGCCATGTGGAACAGAACTATCAAGTTCTCCAAATTCCTCACCTATTGTGATATGAGAAAATAAAATGGTATTGTAAATCACTGTTTTGGAATTCTTTGTTTTTCAGTCATAACTATCCAAAATTGAAATTGTTACCTAGAAATGAGGTGCCACCATAATAAATTTGCAATATATGCGACACTGGCATTGGGCTTTAGTGGAGTTTAAGTACCCAAAGGTAACAAGAAGCCTGTAACTAGAAGCTAGAGTGCCATGAAAAGATGGTACGTAGAGATTGACAGAAGGGCGACTCATGATGTATGGTGGCAGAACATTCGACAATGTTTTGATCTGCGGTAATTTAGCACGTAGAAAATTTATATCAAATTGTGGATGTATCTAAGCAATTTCCAGGTTAAATATTTTGCCAACTGACTTTCTCTAGCTGAATTTGATATTTATAGAGAGAAAAAGATGGACTAAAGAAGATACTGTTTAGTTTTCAAGTAGGAGTGAAGGTAAAAAAATCCAAACTCTCCTCAACAGTTTCTCCAAGAAAGCAAGATTCTCAAAGTAAGTACTGACCTTAGTGCAAGGACCAAATCCAGGAATCTGTAGTAGAAATTGACCTCAGGGTCAAGAAAATGTCATAAATGCATGTACAAGGCCTTTGTTAAGAGTTCAGAATTATTTAATGTCTCTTGTAGATGTAGATAAGCCAAGGGCCTTCTAAGAATCTTAAGGGCTTTATACCACAGCAGCTCAAAGTGGAGTGTAAGTTGCATGGAAGAGAGGTGAGGGTATAGTTTTGTAGGATGTAGTAAATACTGATATGATTCATGGAAAACCTATAGAGTGGCCAAGGATTTAGCTCCATGGCTTAAGCGCCTGCCTGGAAAGCAAGAGGTTATGAGTTAGATCCCTGGTACCAAAATAAAAAAAAAAAAAAAAAAAACCAAAAAACCAAACAAAACAAAAAAATGAAAAGAAAACCTATACAGTTTTTTAATCCAATAATACTGATGAAAGCACTAGCAACTTGGACTAAAAGGGACCAAGACAGTTCAAAGTTACTTCTGACCTATACTCAGAAAACAGACATGGAAGACCAATTAGGTAGAATTTAGGCTGCTTTTCAAATTTAAAGAAAAGATGATGCAGGACACAGAACCAGCAGCACAGAGGAGAGAAACAATATACACATGTGCCCATGTAGACTTTAGAATTTTTACAAAACAGTGGCCAAAAAGAATTTTTGTGTTTTTTTAACTTCTATTTTACATGGGTATGTCCATCACAGATACTGTATTTCTATGTCTACTGTGTCGTACCATAAGGTATGTGGAATCAATTTACAAGTTTTCAGATGGAGAAAATGTACACTCACTGAGTTGACCCTAATGAACAATGTACACCAACCTCCATCTACACTTGGGTCTGATTTAGAAGGCAATGCCTTGACTCTCAAGTTCAAGATATTTGGTTTCTGTGAGATAGGCAGTGAGTCTACTTTATATGTGAAAGAAGTGTGAGTTGTTATAAACCAGAAGGACACACTGTAGTTCTCTGTTACTTGGTTTATCCTTAGTCAATCCTGCATGCTGCCAATATTCGATCCTGTGTACTCTTTACTTCAACAGAATTTAAGGTGGAGTGAAGCAAAATTGGCACCTAGAGCATGAAATTCATGGATGCCCTCACTCAGTTTTCACCCCCATCTCCTTACTATCCTCTCCCTAGTCCTGACCTGTCTCAGAACTCTAGTCTCAGTTGGTGACTTGCTTTAACAGATGGAATGTGCTAGAATGACACTGGTCTATTCTGCACGCAGGCTTAGTGACTATCTGAGAGCTGTTGCTTTTGTTTTCTTGGGAGCTTTGGACATCTATGCAAAGGGCACAGTCGTAGGACTGTCAGTGACACATGATGAGATAAATTATGTTCTTCACATGGAATGAGCAAGGCTCTGAGACCAAAGGACAGGGAGAGATGCCCAGTCACACCAGTCTCCCAGCTGAGCCTACCTCCCAACTGACCTGCCAGCTGAAGGCAGCCACAGGAGTGATCATGGTGAGACCAGCAGAGCCACACACCCAAATTAGAATCACAGGCAAATAAAATGGTGGCTGTTTTAAGCTACTGAGTTTTACTGTGTGTGTTAGGTAGCAATACAGAACCAGAACAGAAATGATCCTTGTCTGCTATGGATGCTCTGATAGCTTAAGCAGCTGACATAAATCTTCATGGGGATGGCAGAGAAAAGAATAACACAGAGCTAGCAGTTGGAGGATTGGAAACATCTATGAGATTTCTTTGCAGATTCCTGGAGGTGGGTGGGCTGAAGGTTTGAACGTTCACTATAGACAGGGTCAAAGACTAGAAATATTGCCTTTTGTTAAATCATTCTTTTGCACCAATCAGATTTAGCCTGGAGTGGGACCTACTCGTCTAATAGTGCGATATACATGTAAATTCGTGTTGTTAGAAATAGCCCAAAAGAAAAATAAAAACACAGGTCACAGGTCTCTGACTGATTCATCCAGCAGAGATCACTTAAAGTGCTTTGCCTCTGCAGACAGGCTCATAGGTAGACAGGCACAGACCATGAGAGAGTTAGCACAATATCCAAGGACAGTTTCTCCATATCAAATGTCTCAGTACATATGTATAATTATAGTGCATAAGACACTAGGCCCCTTGAGCCAACATAAGCATAACCCAAGCAATCTGCAGTATTCAGGCTTTGGGGACTCACTTCTCTCCTGTTGTGATTATATTCCTGTTTCTAGAAGCACTGTGCAAATTGTAGCACCTAGGGAGTCTAAACAGTAAGTGAATGTAAATGAATGTGGCCTCCCAGGAAATAAAAATACAGGCTCATTATTTTGTTTTTCAATCCAGAGAGGAACACGCTTTGAAATGGCAGTTTCTGGCAAGAATAAAATAATAATAATAGTAATAATAATAATAATAATGATAGCTCTGCCCAGTTTTCTACAAGTGGCAACATCTGATAGGAGCTGGCAAAGTAAGGGAATATCAGCCTATCTTAGCACAGCAAACTTCAGGGAACTTGTCTTGAATCTATCATTGGCCTTTTACCAATGGGATTTACTTAGCTTGTTCATCCTACGAGGTGGTAGGGGCACACTTTTAACCCTGATATAGGCACAAAATGTATTGCTGAAGGATAGGTAATATATAAAGTGATGTAAAACTGTTGCATTTCCAAATTGGCCAGTTTCCTTGATCTTTAAAAATATTTCCAAAGCACTGAAGTGATAGAAACGGTTGTCTTTAAAATGCATGGAGCAGATTCATCTTGGCGATGGCTATGCTATTAGAATAGTTTATGCGAACCATTTCTGCAGGCTATTGGTACTCAAAGGCCTTAACATGTGGTTCCAGGAATATTTTCTTTGTTTGCTCAGCTACCTTAGTAACTTTCCTGAGTTCTTTCCTCTACGAAGCTCCAGTTCATAGGAAATCCTGCTGAACTCAGATCTCTTGTGAAGCCTTTGCTCTTAGAAATCTCTGTTAAAAAAATCACTTCTCCAACTGGCCCAACCAGACCACCATATTAATATTAAAATTTGCTCCTGAATGTCTTATTTTACCTATACTCCTTTTTCTACTCTATTAAAAATATCAACGATTTTTTTTTCTGTTAATTACTGATGAAATACAAGCTGTGTATGGACAGAGGTCTTGCTTTTTTATTTTCCAGACGAATCTTGGTATCTAGCACAGTGACTGCAGCTCAATAAACAAGTTGAAATAAATAAACAAATATGCACATCTTTGGCAAGGGCCTCTATTTCTGTGATATAAAAATCTCATCTTCTGAATGAAAATTATTATTCCAGTCTTTATGATTAATATAATAAAAAAGTGGTTCACTGCAAATCCAGTTCATGTTTACCAATATATTCTGCTGTTCATACAATATGCACCTGCTTAGCAGGATTGAACTGGTACAGTTCTTTCACATATTTGTTGAATAGAAATATAAATTGAAAAGAGCCTACTGTGTATCAGTCATTGAGTTTACTCTGTGAATGCAGAAATGAATTCATTGTTGGTATGTGTATCCAAAATCTCACAATCTGGTACAAGATAAAGATGTGTAAATACATACAGCAACAGGACAACGCCATGTGTGCCCAAAGGAGGCAGCTAAGAATGTTGGAGGAGCAAAGACAAGGAAGTCACCTGTGTTGCTTGTTGCAAAAGAGGTAAAATGTGAACTAGATCTTGGAGGATGAATAGGAAGTCCAGAGAAAAAGCACCCTAGCCGACCGACCCTATGGGAAAGGGAATGTTCTTGTCAAAGAACCCTGGGCATACGGACTGGAACATGGTGCTTTGGGGGACACTGAAGGACTTGACAGAGCTCAGTTCTTCATCAGTATAACGGGAAAAGCTTCTCTGAGTATTTGGTCATAGGAACTCCATTGCTCCTCATGACAATTCACAGAAATATAAAGCATCATCTACAGCTAAATCTGATTGTGACATATCCCATATGGATGTATGTTTTTCCCAGGTAGTGCTATGATCCCAGTTTGATAGGTACACTAGCTAAACATGTATTAAGATATCTACAAACACTAGCAATTAATGAAGTCATCTTGTACATTCTCACTGGTGATCTTTTTTGCATATATATATATATATATATATATATATAGTATAAATTCTATATGTTAAATGTGTAACTGCATATATTTTGAACAACACATACATTTATGGAACATAAAGTTGGTAAGTTCTTGTGAAAAGTGAAGGTTGAGAGTGACTGGCATATCAATAAAAACGATATCAAAAGTGATTCCGCTGTAATACTTGCTACAACAAGGCTCAGAAGCACTCTCTGATTTCACTTGACTGGTTAGCAGGGGACAACTTCCTCTTACATGTTTCCTGATGCACTTTTTTGTTGATGCCTTGGATATAGCCAGGAGTTTGAAATGGTTCTTACCTCTAGCAGATATGTTCTTTTCCTAATGTCCTTGTGCATTGCTCCTTTATCTATTTTCATCTCAACAAGGTTTAACTTGACCATGCTTTCTAAAACAGAAAAAAATTTCTGTCTGTCATTGCCTCATGGAATCTTCTTTTGGCTTCTGAGACTCCCAGTTACAGTTTCTGTTCTCTCTCTCTCTCTCTCTCTCTCTCTCTCTCTCTCTCTCTCTCTCTCAGCAGTAGTTCTCAAATGACATATTTGCAGTGTTGCTTTCAGGTCTTTTGGAGAGGAAGGGATGGAGAGGTTAAACACTTTTCTAGTGTGTATTTTAACTTAACTTCTCTTTTATAATTTTTATACTGTTTGACCTGGTAGAATACATCAATTAAAGCATCTGAGGGATTATGTGGTTAGAAAATGATTGCTGGGGAAGAAAGCATTCCAGACTAAATTGGATTTCAGTCTTATATCTTTTATAGACAAATGTCCTTCTCCTAGTTTTACATGTAAGATAGCAGACAAAATAATGTTCCTTTGGTTCTATTTAAATAAAGATTCACTGTAACCCTGAATTGTTAACTGTGTTCCTTGTTGCTGCTGCAAAAAAGATGTAGTTATTCATAAATATGGTAAATATGAGAGAGAGGCAAGAGTAAGAACTGACTCTAGGTATTAGGAGATGCATTTATAAATCAAGAGTGTTATTCACATAGAGAATAGGTATTTAATATAAATATAAGTACAGTAGTGAAAATATAGTAAGTACAGACTGCATACCATAAGGCAAATGGAAAGGTCAGCTATGGCTATTTTGAAACAAACATAAGACATTATATGGATTTTTGGAATTCAAAGATGAGGATTCAGCATCTCAGTTTCCAATGTTTATCTGGTAAGAACTGAGGTAATGTTCTGTGGTCAACGTTATGCCTTGAGATGCACTCTGCAAATACAACCTCCCATATCAGCAAAGCTTTAGGAAATTTGGACTGCTTTTTACTTGTGCTTTTCATATCAAAAACAACAGCAGCTTCTCTTTAGAATGTGCAGTTTCAAAGGAAATGGGATATCTTCTGGCACACCCTCAGGATTCCTGACAGCAGCTGTCATGGACATCCTACCCCCAGACCTGAGCGTATCATGATAACCATGAGCCTGCTCTTGCTGAAAGGTCAAAGGAGAAATCAATACAAAGTAACCTGAAACAGAAGAGAGGGTCCCTATCCTTCTGATGTGCTAGAAAAAGTCCTATCAGCTTCTGCTAAGCTTCATTTTCCCCTTTGATTATTTACTTGTTTGGAAAGATTCAGGACAGAACTCTTGTCAGAAGTAATTTTCTTGATGATGTCATATAACTAATTCTAGCCCAAATGGTTTAGTGTTTGAAATTTGGTTGGATTGTGATTTATCTTTGCATTAAGAGCAAAAAAATTTTTTAAGTAAATGGGGCCTTATGGAATCTTAGTAAGAGTTTAGCTTCCAAATTAAAAAAAACTAATGAAAAACCGTAAATTTTCTCTTGAGTTTCTTGATTTAGATATTAATATCATAAATTGAATATCTGACTTCTCAGATTATAGTCTATTAAAACAATTTTTGAGGACTGCTTTTATGACTCTGCTTGTTTACACATATTAAAAGCAGTTGAGTTTATATTCTAATAATAGCAAAGCAGGAGATAGGGATGTTTAAAAATTAGAAAGACATACAGCAATTTTAAAAATAAATCACACTTGCATGTGTAAATATAGTATTGTCTCCCTAGTATAAAAAACTGAAAGAGTAAATAAGATCCAAAATGTTCAATAGATATAGTGAAAGGGAAAAAAAAAACTGCTCAAATGGTAAGAACAACCGGGATAGGGGAAAGAAGAAAAGAAACAAGGGAAATGATTATATGTTGGTATGCATATTCACACACATATATGATAGATAACTATATTACTAATGTGTTATCTCATCAAAAAGAAATTTCTGCCTTCATTGTTTGATTGACCTTTTTTATGCTTATATTTTGTAATCTGAGCAACTACTTAGAAGATAACAATATGCAATGTATTAAAAAATAATTACAAAAATAAAAATAAAGTGGTCCTAGGGTATTTACAAAATATGCACTTAGAAAAATATACGCAGAAATTGCAATGACAGAACATGGAAATAAAACAGTAAAAGACTGTAGGACTAAAGATAAGCTAAGAAGTTGCATTACAGTTTGAATCATTAATGCTGATTAAAATAACAAACAGATGAAAATTTAAAGGATGCAAAAGAAAAATATGGTCTAGGTCTTAAAACCTCAGATAGTTTAATTATTGAACTAGAAAAATGAAAATAAACTTTGCAAATAATAAATTTCCTCCCTCCAAACATCTTGACAAACATAAATTGCAAAGATAGCACTCAAAATCAATACTAATCTTACAAATGTGAAAAAAGATAAATAAATGCAAATACTCGGGTTTTATATTCCACTTTAACAGGAAGCAAACTTTTTCAAAACAAAATGAAGCAAAATTAAGGAAACTAAAAGTACCTAAATTAATGTACCAACAATGGGACACAAATATGATAGCAACTTAGCAGATTAGTACTACATAATCATATGAATCACACTGAAAACTACATGTAAAAGATTTTTTTTGTGCTTTTTTCTGCATAGAAGTTAATAAATTTATGAAAATGGAAGAATTTGAACATGTCATTAAAGATTTCTCCTAAAATTCTCGATTGATAAAACTATAGTTTGCATAAAGTCATTAAGGATAAGATAATGTCCAAACATTCTAAATATTTTTGTATTGGGGAAAGAACTTATTCTCCTCTCAATTAAATTCATAACTCCAATATAATTCTCATAATAAATCATGAAGATTACTAAAGAAAACTCAAAGGCTAACTTTTTTTTAGGCATAGAAATGCAAAATGTATTAATAATACATTAGTAATCTAAACCAGTATACCAAAATATAGTGCACAATTAAATAAAACTTATACATGAATGTGAAGCTAGTCCAACAAAAGATTATATATTACAATAGTATATCACTTTAATAAACAGTGAATATATAGATATAAAAATAACTTAAGAAAGTTTTATAGCAATTCTATAAATCCAATAATATAAAAAGTAAGGTTTACACAAGCTGCAAGTGGAAATATACTAACTTTAGGTGATATAGATTTCAAAACAGCTACCTGATATCAATATAATTAAAGTTTACAATATATTTTTAATGCATAATATGTACTGTATATTGTCTATATTGTGTTGTCATAAAATATTGAAATTTATTTTTCTGGAATTTGTAGTGAGTATCATCTCAAAAGACCTCAAAAATAATTTGAATTCTAATAAGAGACATTCTAAAAAGTATTTATCTATAGACAATGCCTTTTACTTAAAGAAAAAAAGAGAAAAACTACTATAAGTAATGAAAATTTTATACATACACAGTAAACATATAAAGTTAAATTTCATCTCTATATGGCATTAAGAATAATTATCAGATCAATAACATCATCAAACACTTAAAAGTCACACACACACACACACACACACACACACAAACACACTTTACTATTGTTTTGAAATCTGTATTGTTTTCATTATTTTGTTTTGATTGGCTTCCCTCTGTTTCATTTTGTTTGGTTTTATTCTCTGTAAAATGAAATTTAAAAATGGACTACTAGAATTGAGAATGAGATAAATCGTTCAAGTAATATAAAAATTCCTTGACAAAAAAATTTCTTTTTTGGTACCAGGAGTAGACCTTAGGACCTTGTGCTTAACAAAAGAAAAAATTTAAGAAGGACCAAAGAACAAATTATAGAAAAGCTACAATTTAATATTTTAATGTGATATAAAATTAATAATCACAGAATAATTTAAATGTAAGCATTTTAATCAAAAGTTAATTAGGAAGATAGGTGTTCTTTTTATTTCCAGAATATTGGGCAAGAGACAAAAATATTTTAGAATTCAGCTCAAACTGACAACTAATCCAGGTGTATAACATCCACACAGGAAGAGCTTTTAAGAAAGAAAAATTTAAAAAATGTGCATAGAGAAATGACATTGTTAATTTTAGGCACCACAATGTTTTATCAGCCGATGGAATAGGAGGGCTATTGTTCCTGGATATGTCTGTGAGAATGTTTCAGGAAAGACATTAGTATTTGAATAAATAGACTGAATACACACTTCCACCCAGGCAAGAGGGGCTCATGTAGAATAGAAAGGTAAGGAAATGATTGACCCTGCTGGCTAGGGCTCAGACACCCATCTTCTTCTAATCTCAGACATCAGAGATACCGGTTCTGGTTCTCCAGCCTTTGGACTGCAGGCCTTAGGGCACCCTCACCCTCCAATCCTCAGCACTTCTGAAGTCTGAGGCTTATACCACCAGCCCTTATGAACTGTAGCACTTTGAACTCAGGCTGAATTACACCAGGGGATTGCCTGTTTCTCCACCTTACAAATGATATATTCAGAGACTTCTTTGCATTTATAATGCATAAGACAACTCCACAATAAATCGCTTCATCTACAATTATATATCTATATTTGTGTCTGTATTTATATCTATCCATACATACATGTACATGTGTTTCTACATCTATTTACATCTGTATCTGTATCTACACCTTTCTCTGGGGAACCTTGAGTAATAAAAAAGCATAGTAAATAAACTAAAATAATAATTATATCCAGAGTTCAAGAAAGATATTTTGGATTGCAAAAATTCAACAAGAGCTAAATCAAATGAATGAAAGAGGTTCCAGCTATACAAAGAGAGAGAAAAAAAGTGTCTCTGAAGTGTCAGAGAGTAATAACCCAGCAAACAAGAAGCAAAACAGAGCAAAAAATTTTTCCCCACAAAGGAAAAATATCAAAAGCCTAACCCATTTCTTCAATATCACTCTATGCCTGAGGATGAGGAAGTAAAATCTTCAAAGTTTAAAGGGAAAACAATTTTGAACTTAGAATTCAACATCTTTGAGAAGTACAAGTTGAATATGAATGCAAATGTAAGATATGTTTAAACAGGCAAGAACATAAAAAAGATTTTCATATACTTATTCATAATACCGTGAAGTAAATTTTATCCAAAGTTGAAAGAATACAAGAAAATCTCAGGAAGTAAATTGAGAAAAAGCAAAATTTGGAAAACATGATGAAGTCCTACTAAAGTGCAATGAAAATAAATCACAAGACTTCAGATATTCAAAAAATAAAAATTAGTCCAACCTACCTGAGAAAGTGAAATTGGCATGAAAATCTCTCCTAAAAAGGGATTTATCTCATTTGTTCATTTTTTATTTTAAAAATTAAATTAATTTAAATCTGATACATAAAAACAAAATATACACAATAATGTTTTGTTTTGAAACATGCATATATTATATAATGTTTAAATCTGTTTCAACATATCTATCTACTGAAAGATTTAACTTTTTATAATAAAAGCTTTGAAAATATGATTTAGCACTCATTTGAAAGTAGTTTGAAGTAGTTAAATTTCAAAAAGCTACAATGAAAATAACATATTTTATCTATTAACCACTATCACTACCATCATGACCACAGAAAGAATAATAAATTAACTACAAAGAAAAAAGCCAAATATGAATGTCACAAATCAAGTGCAAAGAAACTCAAAGTAGAGTTTTGAACAAATGAAGGAGTCCCTTTATTTCAGCAGTCTGTGTCTCATACCAAATTGAAAATTATTTTTTAAATATTTTAAAAGTACCTGGTAAGACAAATTTTCATAAATGTTACTTTATTTCTTTTCTATTATGCAATATTCTAAAGTCTTTTTGGACCTGTTTATGAATGGCCTCTGAAAAGGACCATTGGCCTTTTAAGTGAGTTTTTAAAAACAAAAATATATAAGTTGGATAAGAATTTTACTTGAAAATAACCTTATCCTCTCTTCTCTGAACTCTGTATCTCTTTAAAATCTTTTTTGTTCTCAAAACTTAGTAAATAAACATACTTTGCATGAACAAGCTGTACATTAACATTTTTCACATTTTCATATGTTTAACCAGCCCCAACTTCCTAGGGAAAATTCTACTTCATTTACTTCTAGATGTCAAACACCTAGGTTCAAGAAGGAAAATGTTTTACAATTTTCTCTCTTCTTAGACTGTTTCTGAATGGCTTTGATATGGTGATAATAGACAAACATGTATGATTGGAAGTTTTTCCAGCTTTTCTGGAAGAATTAGAGTACAGTTGGTATAAAGTAGCTGGTGGACTTTATCAGTGGAGGCATCTAGGACAGATATTATTGTTTAAATATTTCAGTTTCGGATTCAATTTATTGCATAGATATAGGTCTATTTAGGTTATCATTCTGAAAGTTCTAGGAATTTTATGTGGATTTAAAGGAACTGATTCATTTCACTGAAAATGTCAAGTTTATGAGCATGCCTGAAGTTTTATAATTTCTTTATTATCTATTTAAATCATGTAGTATCTGTAGTGATGTTATTTATTTCATTCTTGATAATTGTAATAATTGTGTTTTTATTTTAGACAATATGGCATGACTAGCAAGTATAATTCTTTGGAAGAAGTGGCTTTTACTTGAATTTATCTTTCTTTTTGCTCCTTTTCTTATTTAAATATTTAATACTATAACAGTATTTTATTAATTCTGGTTTCTTTGGTTTTAATTATTTTTTCCTAGTTTAAGTGGAAGCTTATTTCATTATTGCAAAGCACTAATTGTTTTCTAACAGAAGCTTTTGGAGCTATCAGCTGTAGTTTCATCACTGACTTACCTGTGTCCTAAACTTTTTATTAGCTTGCATCTTCATTTTTAATCAGTTGAAAATGTTTATTAATTTCTCCAAAAATATTTCTATTTTACCCACAAGATATTCAATTTACTCTCTAAATATTTAGAGATGTTTTAAATTATCATTTAATATTTATTTAGTTCCATCCTATGATGGATGAAGAACATAATTTAATGTCAATTAATTTCAGTTACAAAAGCGCTGAGTCCTGACCTAGGACATATTCTTCCTGACAAAAGTTTTGTATGCTCTTGAAACAAATGAGCAAATTGCTATTATTGGAAAAAGTGTTTTTCAGTAGAAGATGTTTCTTTTGCTTTGTTCTCTTCTTTCGGTGGAAATAGATTTTTCACTGATGTTCAAAAGACAAAAGCGTAGAATTGAAAACTTTTGTTCAATAGGAGACATAAGATGTAAGGGTTCATGTGAATTTTCTTTCTCAACTACACCCCTTTTCTTTTCCTTTCTCTGACTCTAAGAAAAGCTAAGGATTTTTGGAATGCCCAAGGTTATTGTTGTTTTCCATGGATAAAATTCTACTCTTTTCAACCTTGGATATCCTAAACTAAAGATATAAAAATCATTCACTTTTGCCGAAGATGATAAGATTATAAATGTTTGAAGGAGTTCACTGTCATAATATAAAATACACTAAAATTAATAAATATAGGGAATATGTTCACATGAAATTAGTGACTGGAAAACAGAAACTGCAGTTGTTAAGTTTTATAGTATTATTTATATATTAATTAAAGTGAAGCAAAAATGTTTGTGATGAAACCAATGTTGAAGTAAAAGGTACATTAATATGACAGTAATATGCCGTCTTGTATGAATCAGATTACACAAATCACTGAGCCTTTGGAAAACTATTTGGGAAAATGTAGTACCACAATCTCTAATGCTGTAGAATGTTTTAAAAATATTTAGAGGGACATAAACATTTACTACATATGGAAAGTACAAATACATTATAAACATAAAAATCATAATAATACTTAGAGCGCTGAGAAATTGAGCAACCAGTCTGCCTCCCTGGTAAGTGGTTGTGGTCTGGCAAACCCCGGCCACCCCAGGGCAAGAAACAACAGCGTTTCCTGAGATCCACGCCATGTTGGAATTTAGGGTGCTGAGAAATCGAGCAACCAGCCGCCTACCGGTGCGTGGGCTGAGAATCAAACATGCCATCTCCCCTGTGCCCCGTTAGCAAGTGGGAGCCAGAGATCTGAGCATCTCTTGGGAGGCTGACCATATGTAATATAGCAAATAAGGGTGATTTCCTTCTACTATTTCTTGAAGGCAAACATTTTTATCACCGTTTTACTTTGTCCTGATTCATGGTATTGCTCTATTCAATACTCTGTTTTGATAAGCTCTACATTATTCTGTATTTCTTTTAATTTTGCTATACCTGATTGAAAAGCAACTATTGTGAAATAATGAGATATACAATGGTACCTATTACTATTATTCTGGTATCCTGCTGTGAAGTTCTGTACCAGTTTCACTACACTGTCTCAATTGGCATTATTCCATCCTGTTCTGTTGTATATCACTACCTCTAAGTTAATAAAAAAAAATTAAATAAAAAAATACAACATGAGAAAACAAGGTAACAAAACACCTCCAAAAACTTCCAACTCCAGCAAAGCTGATCCATGAGTCATAGAAGAGGAGAAACTAAAAAAGAAAACAACAGAATTATCTAAGGTGATTAAAAAGGAAATAAGAACAACAAAACAGATCAGTAAGGTACTGAGCAAGCTGAAACATAATATAACTAAACAGATAATGGGCTTAAAAAGCAAAATGAAGAAAAGAAAGTGCTCTAAAGGATATAACTTCATGTATGGTTAAGTGTGTGGGACTGACAACCATATTATTAAGTTTTTGTTGGATCATTGAACAGAACTGTTTGCAGCCTCACTGTTTGAACACCCACTTTGTATGCTTTAATTTTGTAACATGAACAACTATTTCTAAGAGGGCAATATGTAATTTATCAACTAGTGATTTCTTACTGATTTTGTTTGAAATTCTGTATTATTTCTGCCCTTTTTTCTGTTTTGCTCTTTTTTCTCTTTAAATAAAATTTTTAAAAAGTCAAAAAAATCAAAATATTACCTTAGATATGTCTGGAAGTGTACCAAAATGAAGGTAGATTATAATGAAGAGAGTGCAATAAATGTAGATGCATATTTTATTTTTTCAAACTTTGTGATAGTAGCAGAGACTTTTTTTATTTTAAGAGAAAAAAAATAAAAGCAAAGATAGAGTTTCAAAAACAAGATAATAGGAAGTTGACAATGGTTAATATATTGCATATTATCTTCAAAGTAGTTGCTCAGACTATGATACAGGCATGCAAAATTGATCAAACAACATAATCACAAACCATTTTTTCCAATGAACTATGAGAAATCAATAGTATATACATATACTATATATAATATATATTATATATGTATATATTTCTCATTTTCTCCTCCTTCTTTTATCTTTCCACCCATCCAAATTTTTCTGTCCATTTGAGCTATTTCTTTTCCTTTCATAATATGTATTGTAGATTTCGGGTGTTATCACTCCACCTACAACTTTATACATTTATAATTTTTCCAAATACAAAAGAATAAAAAGTAAAAAATGAAATAGGTGCAAAAGGCCTAAAAAAAGAGGGGATATCAGTTGCATTATGATACATGAAATATAAATGTAGCCAAGAGAATTTTAAAGTGAAGGGCTTTGGAAACCACACTATGATTTTATATAGAGACCCCTGAAAAATGAAAGAGTCCTCCTGAATGTACATTATATCCTACAAAGCCTAAAAGTCAGCCTTCAGTTGCTACAACCCCAGACTGATAGTCCATTACTAATCTAACTATAATAATAATTTAAAGGACAAGGTCTCTAAAATAAGAGACTATCATCGAAAGATACAGTATAAATGGTATACAACATTTCTTGGATACTCAACATCTACCATTCTTTTGAAAATAATCAGGATATTTGAGAAAAAGGAGTAAGAAAAAAACTAAATATTATCAATATACTAATAGATATTAAGTCACTAGTATTAACAAGTATTAAGTCACTAGGCATGAATTTAAAATAAATTTAAAGTGTTTAAAACTGGATCACAGGCTACAAAAATTTCACTATAAAGCATATATTTATAGATTATTTGAGAAATAATTATATATGTATGAATAGCTTGAAAATATCAATACCTAAACATAAGAATGTTATAGATATCACCATTTTTTTTCTCCCTGATTTGTCTTCCAGTACAATAGACTCTTTAACCTTCGTCTTCCTTGTCTTCTATTCTATCAGTCATTACTGTACTTCTCTTCAGTGAAGTGATCACTGACTGAAGACATTGTCTGGGCTGAAGATTACGCTGGGTTAGCTGAGTTTGTGGGGTTAATAGACATCCAGAGCTCTGGAGATGGCTGACGTTGTGAGCGAAGAACTGACTGAGACCGAGAAAATACCCAAGGATCACAGGGCTGGTGGTTTCAGATACAAGAGTAAACATGTATTGTCTTTTTTGTGATATTTTTGTACTACATATCATGAAATTATAATTTTATAAGTTTTAAAAATAGCTAAAATTGACAAGCCAATATAGTTACAGACTTTGAGAAGGAAGTCAGTGATTAGTAGTATTAAAGGATGTTTTTGTTAAGTTCTATTCCTTCTTTGAGATAGTGAATTGCACTGGGGTGTGTGTGTGTGTGTGTGTGTGTGTGTGTGTGTGTGTGTGCATGCTTAACTGTGTATGTATGTGTGTATAAAAATGCATTAAACTAAATACTCAAGATTTGCTACTTTTATTGACAACTTATATACAGTAAAATTTTACTTGACATACTAATTCTGACATGAGCATTTACAAATAAATTAGAATTATCAAAAAAACAAGA